>JAASGD010000875.1:0-15312 GCA_023334115.1 Globisporangium megalacanthum | reverse complement strand
TTCAAGAACTGGCGCAATAAAACCTGTCTTATGTTTTACCTGGTTGCCCGAATGACTTTGAACACATCGTGCATTTTGACTGAAAATTTGCTGTTTACTAGTGAGAATTACGCCTGTATCTGTGTCAAGACAGATGCAGGGGTGTGATAGGCATTGCTAGTTGTGTCAACCACTTACAACCAAGGCTGAAACGATCCTGGGGTTAGGGGAACTAAAATGATTATGTTTCCTAGCTCACTGATTTAAGACAGTACGCTCGTAATTTTTAAATCTGCTTGACTCAGAGACTGGGTGTTAAAATGTGTGGAAATCCATAAACTAAGTGCATCAGCAAATGGCCAAAATTGGGCGAGTGCGACCAATTTTGGCCATTAGTGGTGTTTTGCCAAATTTTTTGAGAAGGGTTCAAAGTGACTGCTCTAAATTTGTGAGAATTTTTGTTTGCGGATCTGACTGCACACGCAATCGTTTCTGTCACTTCATATCTCGTGCACTGATTGGTTCCTGGGAAATGTTTGCGTATCCCTCTTCAAGTCGATACGATGTGGCCCACTTTGCTTCCTCTTTTGTCGCATGACCAGCTCTGACTTGGTTCCACTATACTCTCAGCCCACCCTCTACAAGAGTTGCCAACTCTCGACAAGGTCACGCCACAAACACCGCAACCGATCTCGCCCTGTCCAGATTACGGTTCTGAGTATTCGACTTCTTGTGAGTATGCTATACTCACAAGAAGACGAATCCGGACGTCAGGGACGGCAAGCCCTATCCCTCCGGACGTGCCGTCCGGAGCGATGGTACAAATGTAATACTTGAAATTCAAAAGTTTTGCTCAAACTTGGAGAGGCACACCAAGCAACGTCGAAGCTCCACCACCACCACAACCCCATTCACTCGCTACGCACCACACAGAGGGCAGTATGACCAGCACCGCCGCCACGAATGGCCACCACCACGCGAACGGCGGCAGCACACCGCTCCCAGGCAGAGCAGCGCGCAATGCCGGGACGTCGTCGATCGAGGACGCGCTCGCTGCCATGCGCGCCGGCAAGTTTGTCGTCGTCATGGACAACGAAGACCGCGAGAACGAAGGCGACCTCATCATGGCCGCCGAGTTCGCGACAGAAGCGTCTGTCGCCTTCATGCTGCGCCACACGACCGGCATTATCTGCGTCCCCGCGCTCGCGTCGCGTCTCACGGAGCTCCAGCTCCCGCTCATGGTCGAGAACAACACCGAGGTGCACAAGTGCAAATTCACGGTCACGGTCGACTTGCGGGAAGGCAACTCGACCGGCGTCTCGGCTGCCGACCGCGCACGTACGATCCGCGCATTAGCCGACCCGAGTGTCCAAGCGCAGGCGTTCAACCGTCCAGGACACATCTTCCCACTGCTTGCGATGGACGGTGGTGTCCTTGTACGGGCAGGGCACACGGAGGCTGCGACAGACCTCTCTCGCCTCGCGGGGTCTGCGTCCGTTGGGTACATTTGCGAGATGAACGACAAGCATGGCTGCATGATGCGCCGCCCCGCGCTCGAAGCGTTCGCAGTTAAGTACGATCTCCCGCTAATTACGATCTCCGACCTGATCCGGTACCGCGTACGCACCGAGACGCTCGTGACGCGGAAACCGGGAAACGACAGCTGCGTCATGACTCCCCATGGTCCGTTTCAAGCGCTCACGTACGCGTCGACTGTGAGCACGTCGCAGTCGTACGAAGTGCTCGTGTACGGCAGTGTGGCCGGGAGGGACGACGTGCCTGTCTTCTTTGTCGACGAAGGCGGCGTCGCGTCCAGCGTCGCAGCGCAGTGGGCGCAGCAGCATATTGCAGGACACGGCACGGGTGTCCTGATTTATGTGAACGGCTCCAAGACGCTGCTCGAGATCTCGGGGGAACTCATGGCGCGACAGAGTATCTTTGGCATGGGCATGCAGATCGCCCACGACTTGGACGTGGCCTCTGTGGTGCTGCTCTCGACGCAGGAGAAGGTCACGTTTGACCCGCACGGCTTTGGCGTCGCGGTCTCGCGAGTCCAGCGGCTTGTGATTCCAGTGCTGGAGTAAAAGTCGTTGCAAGTACTGTAGCAGTCTCCGAGAGGTACGATTGTACCACCTGAATAGATCCATCCAGCCGCCCTAAATAGATCATCCATCCACCCGTCCTAAATGGATTCACCTGCTTGTCCTACATCCTATAATTAGGTGGAGAAGTCATAGGACATTATGCATCCATTCATTTGTCCAGTTATTCACATACCACGCATTCATTTAGGACATTTGGTTCTAAAAAGCCAGAACGAAACCGGTAATATCGGTGCAATGGGTCAATTTTTGATACATTTTCTATTTGAATGGGACACAGGGATTATTGATAGTGCAAAAAGTCAATGCAGTGTCCAAAAATTCGAATTGTCAAAATGTCATTTATATTATACTAAGTTTTTTCTAAAAAATTTTACAAAATCCGATTTTGTAGTGGGGCAACATTCCACACAAACTCTGTTTCGATGGGACACAGGAATATCTGATAGAGAAGAAATCAAGTCAAGCAGACATTCTGGACATAGGAATATCTGATAGAAAAAAGTGTAACGTCCGTGTTGGAATGGGACTGCTACTGTACTTCCTCCAGTACTTCTCCACTGTGTCATGCGCTTACTCGCTGCCCGGGTGGCGGTAGCCCTTGTGCTTTGCGTTGCGACGCGAGCGGACAAAAAGCAAGTACGCGCCGACTGCGAGCACGGGGAGAAAGTACCACGCAAAGAGTGACACGGGCGGCGCCCGCACGGCCTGGAGCCCTTGGGCGTCGGCTTTCGCGTTCGCGTCCAGCGGCGCGGCTGCGTTCTGCACGAGTTCCTTCGAGTTCGCGTGGTTCGCAATGCCTCGCTCCGCGTCTTTCGGCGTGTACCCGCCGGCTGCAACCGGCCCAGTGCTGCTCACAGGCTCTCGGAGCGCCTTGTGGGTGGTCGGAACGGCCTCTGTGACTGGCGCTGTCGTCTTGGGTGGCTCAGTGATGGGCGGTACGGGCACTTCACGGAACGCGTACGTGTTCCCGAGCCACTTGTCGACTTCAATCTGCTCCCAGTTGCCGTCGTGGCCGCACGTCGGACACACGTCGGGTTTCGGCCACAGCGGGTGCATCACGCGCTTGTTCACGGCGTTGTGCATTTCCCAGAGCCAGCGCTTGAGCGCGAGCGGCTTGTTCGCGTCCGCAGCGAGCGTCTTCACGCGCTCGAGCGTATTGTACTCGAGAAAGTGGTCGCGGCACTGGACGCAGCCGAAAAAGTGCTTCACGAACCGCCGAATCGACGCCATGACCGAGACGAGAAGCTCACTGCTGCGGGCGAGCGGCTCCGGTGGGTTCATCGTGAGCATGTGGAACATGGTCCACTGGCCGCACGTATAGAGCGCGCACGCACGGTACGTCACGCCTTCGCCTACGAACACGTCGGACCGCCGCTGCCAGTCGGGCACAGTAGTTAGTGCGCCCGTATAGTTGAGTTTCGACTCTTCAAACTCAAAGTCAAACACGGTCGCTTGCTGCCACTGCTTCACGAGCGCGTCGAACGTGTCAAAGTCCAGTAATCCGATCGGCTCGACGCGGTCCGCGAGCTTCTGGAGCAGCTTCCGGTTGATTGCGCCTGGGAACGTCAGCGCGACGACTTTGAGCCAGCTCTTGAGCGCGTCGAGCTCGACGTCTTCCAGCACTTCGCGGCCCATGAAGACGCCTTGTTTGAGCCCAAAGAGAAACGCCGAGCCAGCGTCCAAGAGCCGCGTCGTCTGGTTCATTGGCAGCGTCGATTCTTCCCACAGTTCGGTCCGGAGCTGCTCGCCCGGCTTCACTTCTGGCGCCGTCGTGAGTGCGACAGGCGCTCCATTTGCACTGGTGCTGTTGGTGTTTCCAGACGGTGGGTGGGTGCCCGTCTCGTTCACGCGCGCTTCTAAAAAGACGCTGTTGACGTAATCTTTCACTTCTTGCAGCGTATGCGTCCCCACAACGCGTTTGTTTTCGTCTTTCGGGTGTTTCTTGTCGAAATTGAGCGCAATGAGCGTCGGGAAGCCTTTGATCCCGACGCGACGGCACTTGACGTGGTCCATGCAGCTGATTGCGCCAACGTACACGTCACCCTTGGCTTTGTAATACGCGGCGACTTCAAAGAACGTGGGCGCAAACTGCTTGCAGTGCGGACAGCTACAGAGCGGACCATCGTCAGTAGAAACACGCAGGTGGGATCCGTCAGTCACCATTCGCTAGCTACAGGCTACAGGACGCACAATGGGTGGTAAAAGTCCACGAGCCACGGCTTGTCGGTCTTCTCCATCCACGTGTCCCAGTTGTCGTCCGTGAGGTACGTGATGTTCGGGTGGCCGTCCGGGAAGAGCGGCTCGCCCTTGTCGTTC
Organism: Globisporangium megalacanthum; assembly: GCA_023334115.1. Taxonomy (NCBI): domain Eukaryota; phylum Oomycota; class Peronosporomycetes; order Pythiales; family Pythiaceae; genus Globisporangium; species Globisporangium megalacanthum. The sequence goes on along the minus strand of JAASGD010000875.1, from coordinate 10,912 downwards.
GGGTCGATCTTGGCGGCCACGAGCGCAGACTGAAAGCGGCCGAAGCTGCTGGCGCTCGCCCACGCGAGCAGCGCCAGCGTCGCCACACGCGCGCTCCGTATCATCGTGTGGGAGGGAGAAAGGCGAGGAGCACGCTCGCACCGACCGCAGAGAGCCGACGAGGACGGCTGGCGGACGCGACGCGAGTGTGCGAATGGATGAATGTCGAGGAGGCCTCGAGTGAGTGAGGTGGCAGGTCAGCGAGAGCATACACGCATAGTGCGTAAAAGTGCGATTCATGCGATAGGGGTAGAATATACATTTGTACAGATCACGCAGCACTTGTGTGGAGAAGTGCACATCAACTGATAATATGATTTATTGAAAAATAAAGGATTTCACAGGTTTCAAGAGCGCTCTAATTTGATGACTTGCGGTACTTGCGGTACGAGTACTGAACATCCGCCGCGTTTCCTCTTTGTTTTGCTGATTGTTGCATTTTTTGGCAAACACTCCCTCTTGATAACGAGCAAATGTAAGTTAAATAGGGTTCAAATCCTGTGCAATAGCAGGTCAAGTCAACTTCAACGCCAGACTCGGAACCGCTGGCGCGCACTGTGCGCGACACACTCGCGCAGCGCCAGCGGCGTCTCGCGCGCGAACCACCCGCCGCCGTCGTCAAGACACAGACCGCCGCTTCCCGCTCGCGCCCCTACGCTGCGCAGCGTGGCACTCGCAATGTCCGCTTTGAACCGCTGGCGCGCGTCCGCTGCGTCGCACGGCGCCAGCGACAGGAAAGCGACGCCAAAGTACGCCGCACTCGCCGGCTGGGCGTTGCGGCTCCAGCAGCGCGACGGCTCGACAGCGCTGCGCACCGACTGGCGCTTGCTGTCGTACACAAAGCGTTGCGACAGCGCGTCGCGGTCGCACTCGCGGAGCCGAAAGTCGCTCGTCACACACAGCGCCTTGTCCATAGATTCGATACTGAACGCCTCTTGTGCGTCGTCTCGTGGGCGCTCTCGGAAGCGAGCAATAGGCTCGAGTGCGAACTGCTGGTTGCCGTGCACTATGCCGCACGTGGTCATGCGGAACGCAGCGCTGTGTGCGACTGTGCCGCCGCCGTCGTCTAGACACAGCTCCGGCTTTCCAGGGCTCCGGAACGTCCGCGCGAACGCATCGTAGACGAACTTTTGGTTGGCGCTCTGCGCGTCACATGGCGCCATGCGGGCGCACACAGTCGGGCGGTTGCCACTAGTGCCTAAGGGTGCGTTCGGATCCACGCCGGCGTCGTTCGGGTCTGGCAGCCACGCGTCGCTGTCATCGAGACAGAGCGCTGAGTGGCTGCTTCCTGGGCTTCGGATCCAGTGCATTTGGGCGTCGTAGGTGAGCTCCTGGCTCTCGTGGCGTGCGTTGCACTGCCCAGTCACCACGACGACGTTGGTGTCGTTCTCACTGCTGTTCGTAGGATGGGTCGAGAGACAAACGCTGAGCTTCCCGACACTGCGAAGCTGGAACGGCTCGCCACTCTGTAGAACCGGGTGGGTGACGTCCCAGACCCGCGTTCCGACCGCTCGGAGCGTTGTCGTCGGTCGGGCTCCACAACGGCGCAGTGTCGCTTTACTCGGTGTCGCACTGGCGATGCACGTGGCGAGGTGCGTGCTCTCGAACTCGCCGCGGTCTCGTGCGAACGTGAACATCTGGTTCCACGTCTTGAGCCCACACGGGTGGAGGCGGAGACGCGCTGGCGCGTGTGGAGCGTTCGTCCCATAGTTAAACTGACTGCTGTCGATGCACCAGCCCTTGTAGAACTTGCTCATGATGAAGCGATTCAGCGGGTCAAACACGAACGCCTGAGTCGTCTCAGGCGCGTCAGTGCACTTCCGGAACCCGAGCGTTCTGGCGGTTGACGACACTGCGTTTGTGTCCTGGAAGAGGTCGAGGCAGAGCGTGGTGGTGCTGTTGGCGCTTCGAAGTGCAATCTGAAACGCACTGCCGCTACGGACGAGTGCGTCACCGTCTATCACTGAGCTCCACGTCGTGGACGACACGGGTCCCAGGTCGCCCCCTCGTGGTGCTGGCGACGCCGACGCTGACGAGTTCGCGCTGTTATTGAGCACGCTCGACAACGTGGGTACAGAGAACGCGCTCAGCCCTTCTTGGTCCTTCTCGTCGTGAGTATCCTTCGCTAGTTCGCGCGACGTCACAATGTAGCCGCAGCCGGCAAAGAGTGTGACGAGCACGACCGCCATCGCGTAGAACCGCTTCTTGTTCGGACCGCTAGTCGCAGTGGCGTCCTCGTCTCCTTTCGAGGTGGTCAGCCCGCCAGCGCCAGTCGCGTACTCGTCCTCGTCGCGGAGGGACGTGGTGCTCGCGGAGCTCTGCATGATCGCACTCGAGACGTCCTCGACCTCGCTGATCTCCCCTGAGAGCTCCACGACAGGGTCCATCGCGCTCGCCAGCATCCCTCCCTCTCTCGTCTGCTCGTGGCCGCACTTCGCTTGCCACGAAAGTGGCCGATGGCGAGCAGGCGCTGCTTGTAACGGACGATGCGGAGTTCATTCATGGACAACGACGTTGGATATGGCAAATTCGGTGCTCCATTAAACGCTTGTGATACTGTAGTACCGCACAGAACATGAAATTCAAACCTGCTGTTATTCACTCACTGGTTCCTACAACTGTCATACTACTGTAGCTCTTCCGATAGATACGTCACCTCCTCTTCTCCTTTTCCAGCTATCAGCTATCCCCAACAACCTCATGTACTCACTCATTCCGGCGTCTTCGCCGCGTACGCACGCACGCGCTACACGCTCGCCTTGCGGCCGCGCACGAGCGGCACGTAGCACACGCCCATGAGTTTCCGCTGCGAGAACGCGTTCCCACGACGTGTAATCTCCACGAGCACTTGGCCGCCGCGCTCTTGGTCGAGCGGAATCACAAGCCGCCCGCCGTCTGCGAGCTGGTCCATCAGCGCTTGCGGTGGCTCGTCCGTGGCGCCGCCAACGTGGATAAAGTGGAACGGTGCTTCGTTCGGGAGCCCGTCCCAGCCGTTGCAGCAATGGACCGAGACAACGCCCGTGTCCAAGAGCTCCGGTGCGGCATTCTGGACATTCTTCATCGCAAACTGCGCCAATCCCGAGATGACTTCGAGCCCAAACACACGGCCGTGCTGCTTCTCGACTAACCGTCCGAAACTCGCAGTCAAGTACCCGGAACCGGCCCCCACGTCCAGAATCCGCGGCTGGTCCACGTCTTTAATGGCTTCGTACGCGAGTTCCAGCGCATGCGCGTGCTGCCAAAACCCCATACAGAGACTGTGAGACGAGACCACGATACATATCCACTGTACTACAAGACCCACCCACCATGTGCGGCGCCGAGATGGTCTGGTGGAAGCCGATGGGATGCGGCGAGTCCGCGTAGCAGTCGAGATCCCCGACGTGGCCGCCGTCGGGGGTCTCGACCTGCGCCATGTACTTGGCGCGGTCCGTCGCGCGCATCGCGTCCACGACGGCGTCCGAGCGCACGACGCCGGCGTTGCGCAGGTTCGTGACGAGCTCGTCGTTCGACTTGGAACGGTAGAACGCCATGGCGCTGGGAGCTGGTGTGGCGGCGTGGCGTGGGCGAAATTGCGCGGCGAACTGTTGCTGGCGACGCGTGGGCGAGTGTTTATGTTTGTGGGGCGGCTTCGCAACGCCACGGGCGACGACGAATGGCGACTGGCGAGTCGAGATGAGAGTCGGGAGTGGAGGGGGCGTGGCAGTCGAAGTTGGCATCTTGGCGATGCTGTGGGGCCGTGTGGCTCGCTTGGTGAAACTTAAAGTGAAAGCTCATGATGAGGCCGAAGATTCTTCTCAAACACCAAGCAGCACAGTTAGCTGGGCGACGAGGTCGGTCAAACCGTCGTCATGTATTGTCACACGCTCGAGTGGCACAGATGGACACTGCGCAAGACACGAAAGTCGAGTTTTTGACTGCGAAGGATATGCAACTGTGTCGACACGTCAAGGCGCGAAATGTCCACGGCGGTTGGCAGCCAGTATTATCAGAGTAGCCATTCCGAGAAGATTCCAGAAGAATCAAAACAGGCCACATGACGTCCGGCAGGCTTACAAGATGGCCGGCCATCCACACATGCGCACAGGGTCACCTCTACAATGATTGACGCTGGACGAGTGCGTGAGTTTACGGACGACAATGAGAATGAGAATCACGAGTTGGCGGTGGTGGACCCCGAGTTCGACATGCATGGAAACACAATGCGCGACTTGTCGGGGGACCCGACGCGGGCGGACGCGCTGACGAGCGCGACGTGGGACACGCGGATTGGCTGCTCGCTCGTGCGTTCCAGCTGCTGTTGCTCAAGCAACTGTCGACTGCCATGTATGGCCCCAGAATGCGCCGAGCACCAGCACCAGCACACCAAGCGCCGCTAGTGTCCGTGCGCCGCCATAGTGACGAATGCGGCGGAGCAACTGCCGTCGCTGCCGCTGCTGGTGCTGTCGGCGGGTCTCAGCGTAGATCGAGTCGAGCACTGGGGACTGTGTGAGCAGCAGCGAGCGGCGTTGCAGCGTATGCGCTTCCCGCCTTGCGAGCGCTTCGCTGTCGTGTTTTAGGACGCCAATGCAGAGCTCCTGGAGCATCTCGTGGGCAGCGAGCGAGTGGCTGATGTCCTGGATTTTGTGACGCGCATTTAGTAAAGTGATGTGGGTAGGTGGTGGCAGTCAAGGAGGCAGTCTTGGCTTGTGTCTTGACGCACCTCGAACTCTTCGTGCGCGTCCTGCCCTGCGAGGTCGAGCAGGAGCTCACGACCGCCCGGGTGGTCGTCTAAGAACGCTGTGAGGTCGTATACTTTCTTCGCGCCGACAAGGCCGAGGACGATCCAGCAGTCGTGCTCTGATGTGTGCTCCTCCACTTCCTCAAAGCTGAACTGCCGATGCATGTGCTACGTGGGGATCACGGGACACCACTCACGTGGACGTGGGTGAAGAAGTGCGTGTGTGGCGCCTGCCAATTGGGCAACGAAGAACTGTGTCGTCTCTATTATTGCTAGTGGACTATTCACATCAATCGCATGCACAAGTATGAGGGGGTATCTATAGGCTCGCAAATGTTGCACGCCAAGAGGAGTCGCTCTTGGCATGAAAGCAGGCAAGCCAGGTCGCTTTCGCGCCTATGAAAAAGCGCGATCTGCAAGGAGTACAGGTGCGCTTCTGTGAGGCGCAGACACATCTTCGATCTTGGTGGTGATGGAAGGTCATACAGACCGATACGAACTCATACACAAGCAAATACACACATGCACACAAAGAGCTCAGTGAGCTTCAAACTGGCAGCCAAAGTGGCTTTTGTTGCGAATTCCTCAACGCATTCCAGCCACTCGCAGCCAGTGAATCCCAACCACACCGAAGCCACATTACATTCGGATATCACTCAAAAGCTGTGGCACAATCCTAACAAAATCGTTCAATTAGGCACCAGATGCCGAACACTTGATAAAGCCACACTAATTACTCGAATCGCATTTAGCGGAAAAGGCGGCAGCGATCAAACCAGAAGCGCAACGAAAGCACGCACGATGGCAGCTTCGCACATGCTCGTGGTCGGTGCGGCCGACGCGCTGCACCGCGACGTAGCGGCGCAGTTGCATACGCTTTGCGGACAGAAAACAGACGCGACAGCCCACGCGCAGCAACTGACGCTGACCACCAAGTACTACAGCGCAGCAGTCGACGTGCACGTGCGACTTGTGCGCGACAACAAAGCGGCAGTGGCGCTCGAAGTCGACAGCTTCGAGGCGCTAGTGGGCGTCGTGGACGCGGCGCGTACCGACAGCTTTGACCACGTAGAGGGGTTCTTAGCGCAGCTGGCAGCGCGGGAGCAGCCGGACGTGCGGCTATTAGTGGTCCGCAACGCCAGTGGAACCGTGCCGACCGCGATCTCCCATCACGTGGAGCAGCTGCAGTCGTGGTGCCAAGACCAGGAGTTCGAGCTCATTGAGCTATCGGACAGTGGCGACACGGACAGTAATCAAGCCAGCGACGACCGTGAAACACACGGGATGGCGCGCGTGTTAGAGGCCCTGGAGTGCAACATGTGGACGTCCATGGTGATGGCTACACACGCGCAGGAGGGAGAGGGCAGTAAGCATACGGAGGAAGACGACAGCAGACTCCGGGAGCTTGCGAACGTGAGTGTAGCGCTTGCGCCACCAGTCACAGACGAGGAGCGCAAGAGAGCCGGTTCAGCTGGTGGATCTGGTGTGGCACCGTCTCTTTATCCAAGCCGAGAGGATGAGGATCCACGAGCCGACAAGGACGACGACGAGCGGCTGCAGAGTCTGCTCCGAGCGCTGGAAATTACAGAAGTGGCCGACAATGCGACATCGACGAGCAGCAGTGGCTCGAGCAAGCCGAGATCCGCGACGAGGGCCGAAGAAGAAGCCGACGTGGACATGGCGGACTTTAGTGCGCTGATCTCCGAGGTGCGACGTGTGCGCGACAGCGGGCAGTCGCTCACGGACGAGCAGCGACGGCAGCGCGCGGCTGAAGTCGCCATGAAGTTGTGGAGCTTCCTGGGCTCGGACGACGACGAGAGTGACGATGACGGCCAATAGCGAGATGGGTTGCACTCGCTTTTATCACTATGAAAAGATTTACTGGTGTCGTGACTTTTCCTCCCTCCCATTCACTCACTCCAACTCAGCAACTCAACGAGCTCGTGACGTGCACGAAGCCGCCTGCCACTGTTCGAGCCAAGCCACAGCTACTGTACCATGGCAGAGAGCGGGCGCGAAGTGAACCTCGTGGACCTGTCCCTCGAGCAGTTGAACAACCTCAAAGGGCAGCTCGAGACGGAGCTGCAGCAGCTGACCGCGTCGTTCGGCGGCCTGCGGGAGGCGCAAGCGCGCTTTGCCGAGTCGAAGGAGGCGCTGCGCAGCCTCAACGACAGCAACGCCGAGAAGGCCGTGCTCGTGCCGCTGACCGCGTCCATGTTTGTGCCCGGGACGCTCGCGAACGTGCGCGAGGTGCTCGTGGACGTGGGCACGGGCTACTTTGTGGAGCAGAGCGTGGACGACGCGAAGAAGTTCATGGACCGCAAAGTCGAGTTCTTGCAGAGCAACAGGGACTCGCTCAAGGAAGTGCTCGAGGGGAAGCGGCAGATGCTCGAAGGCGTCGTGTTCGTCATGCAGCAGAAGCTGCGCACAGCTGGCGGCGGCAATTGAGCTGGAGAGAGAGAGGCAGCGACTGCTGATCATCCGACCAGGTAGGACAACGGAAGGGAGGAAGGAAGGGGGGCGTTTATTAGGTAGGTAAGCAAGCAGGCGCACAGAGAGAAGATATTGGGGACTCCATTCATCTTCTGTATCTACTCGAATCGATACTGGCGGAGTTGACGTGTTTGCACTCGCACTTAAGCGGGATCATGTGTATCTCCTTCGGCTGGCCGCTAATAAATATGCACGAGGCCATACGAAAGCGTCCAGAAGAGGATGAACGAGAGCGCTTGCGAGAAGACGCCTGCGAAGATGAACGAGAGCGTGCTCGTGTTGAAGTACACGTTGACGCGCATCTGGAGCTTGAAGACCCACACAGCGACGGCCGTGACGACGTACGCGACCGCGAGGAACGCAAAGCCCGCGAGCCCCGTGAGCCCGAGGATGCCGGCGATGCAGCCAGCGATGACGCACATGGACGTGTACACAAAGTCCACGACCTTCTCGTTACTCTTCATGTTCTCCATCGAGAAGAACTCGACGTCCTTGGACTGCAGCTCCTCCATCGTCACTTGCTTGCTGTTTTGCGTTTTGCGCGTTGTGCTTTGGGGGATGAAAGCTCCAAAGAAAGCTAAAGAAAGCTAAATAGCAACTTCAGAAATCATAAAAGAGACTGCAAAGGGAGGAATAAAAGGGACTGCAAAGGGAAGAATAAAAGAGACTAAAAGGAGAATACAGATAAAAAAATAAACAAGTTCGGCAAGAGAGATGTATTTTTCACAGATGAAAAAACAGTTTTTATCACAAAATCCATATCTTTTACATTCATGAATTCAAATTTCAAATTTCTGAAAGTAGTGTTTGACATACCGGTATCCACGTTTGAAATTGACACTTTGAAAATGCGGATGCAGGCGGCGCAGTTCTTCACTTGCCGCCTCCCAGAGGCATCGCCACCGGCGCTTGAAGAGCTCGACTGTGCGTACCCGTCTTGTAAAGCCCAAGCCCCCCCCACGGCACTGTGTTCTGCTCCACGGGTGCCACACAAACAGCCACGTGAACCAGCACGTCTCAGCAAGCGACAAGCGGCAGAATGGCGACGCTGCAGCGCACTAAAGTGCTGCCTCGAAGACCCGTAAGCTCCGTCGCAGGGCTGCTGACCCACAGCCAGCGCTTGCACCGTGTGTTCGCAGCGCTCGATCGCGAAGAGATTTGCTCGCAGCGCTGCCTTTCGCTCACCCGTATCAGCGTACTGGTACCAGCACCGCGAGCGTCGGGACTCCTCCATCGCAGTAACGCAATCGCGTCACGACCGCCACTTTCAGGCGCTGCCACTGCAACAAGCAACGGGAACCCGCTCGTGTTTCGCAAGACCAAGCGCGAGCGCGAGCGCGAGCGCGAGCGCGAACAGGAGCAGCAGCTGCGTTCTGCGCTTCTCGTGAGCTTGTCACGCCGGTCGCCAGCGGCCAAAGGGCGACCGTCGTGTCGTACTGAGCTCCGATTGGCTGACGCCCGCAAGCTGCGAATAGGCGGACAGCGCGGGCGGTCGCGACGGCGGCTGCTCTTCTGACAACGGCAAGCGGGCGCAGCAGGGGCGAAGAGGGGGGAGGCGTTGGTTGCATCACGAGAGCGTCGAGGAGCTCCCGGCCAATGTGGTGGTCGTGACCTGCCAGGAATTTGAGTTTTGAAAGGGCACTCTCTCGAGGGCGGATTCGCTCCGTTTAAATGCGATCGAATTGGCATACAAACTTGTAGTAAAGTGTCGAAACTCGTCACAAGTTTGAAGCGAAAGCGAGAGTGAGTGCGAGGAAAAAGAGGAAGCAGCAAAATGGCGACGACCTCCAAGACAACAACGACAGCGGCCGCCGCCGCGATGGCTGCTGCGACCAGCACAAATGGCAATACAAACGGCAGCGAGCTCTTCGTGATGGCCGCGTACCTGTCCGGTGCCGTGTGCATCGTGCTCTTCACGCTCGCGCTCGGGTGGATCATCGTGTGGAAGTGCGTGCTCTCCAAGATGCCGTTCGTGCAGGAGCTCTTCGACCTCAAGCCGAGCGGCATCCGTGACGGCGCAGACGCTGCGGCAGAGAGCAGCAGTCTACCGCTCTCGTTCCAAGAGCGCGTCGCGGCCGCGCGAAGGGTTCGTCCTTGTTGAGGACGCCTGTCTTCATATGATGCGATCGGACTGGTGGGTTATTAACACAACGTGTGTGTGCCTGTAGAAACGCGAGTCGAACAAGTTCAAGTAGACGATGCGGCAGTCGGAGCCCTGTTGAAGCACACGCTCGCTCGTACTTAAGCGCTGCCATACTGACGACCTCGACAGGCGTGAGAGAACGTGGTTCCAGTACCAACGCCCAATGTGCGAATATAATTATTGCTCTTGAGCCCTTACAATAATGGCAGGATACCGGTATAAACTCCTTTGTTTACCGTACGAGCCACTTGGCACCAGTCGAGTCGGTCTGTCGGTCCACGTGCTGCAGCTGCCGCACCATCGCTAAGTACGCACGTGACGCGTCACTGTTCTCGTTGTCATTATGCGATTGCGTCTCGTCTGCTACCACGCGCTTCCGCTCAGACGCGTTCTTGCGCTGAGCGGCGGCCGCCATGCGCTCTTGGAGGGTCGCGGTCCCAGGCGGCCCCTTAGTAATGGGAGGCTGCTGCTGTTGAAGCACTTGCTCACGGCGGCGGTGGGTCTCCTCGTCAGCTGCTCTGTAGCTCTCGGGTGCCACGGACGCGTCCACAGGCACGTCTGCGCTCCACTCGTGCGCCGCTGGGCGCTTCACGACCGCCTTGAGCTCCTCTGGGAGCTCCCAGAAGCTCCGCCCGACCACCATGTTATAGTAGAACGTGCGCTGCCACGCAGGATACAGTGCAGTACGTTAGTGCGTCTCCAGTAGCAACCGTTACACACACCAAGCGATAGCGACAGAGAGAGAGAGAGCGCACCCCTTGTGCGTCCTGGTGCGCCGTCCAGAAGCCGCCTCGGAGCGGCAGCGCGGGCGTCTCCATCGCAAAAAGTCCAAACTCGAAATCAAATTGCGCACTTTTGGAATGCAGGTCTACTCTTTTCAAGTGTTCACACGTCACAGATTTTTCACAAGAAGATTGATTGACACAATTGCAGCCAAATGACGGAAGGCATCGCTTCCTCACGCCGCCGCTTCGTCACGCGCTGCAATGCGCCACCGCCAGAAGCAGCCAGCAAGCTCTTTGTGGCGGCTTTGCGAATGCACAAAAGAGCAATGGTCTCCGGCTCACGGACGGACGTTGGCCCTCCCTCTTGAGATCCTCGCACTCTTGGCGCCGTCGTCGTCGTTCCAGCAGCTCACGACGCGAGTCCGTTCGGCCACGAGCCGCACTTCAAGGCAAACACATCAGCGATCCAGAAGCGCGCACGGAACACACCAATTGATGGGCGGCAGTCAACCTTCAGTAGCTGGCATGTTAGGTCCGCTGAACGCGAAGGGATCCTCTCTCCTCGCAGACTGCAGCGGTCCGGCCGACGACATGACACGGACTCGGCCCTGCCTGTCGCGCTGATCCACGGCCTCGTCGAGAAGCAGACCCTTCCAAGCGTCTGTGGCCGCGCCGACGCCACCACCGGACGACAATTCGTCGATTTCGGCGCTGTCGTTTCAAGAGTCGGAGAAGCATCAGCGCTTGAGTCTCACGCGTCCCACGGGCCGCCGGACGCCCCGTCCCCGTCTC
>JAASGD010000874.1:0-15313 GCA_023334115.1 Globisporangium megalacanthum | reverse complement strand
GGTGGATGTCGAGCAGAGAGGTTTCACTCTATTACATCACTATCAGGTTAAAACCCATAAAAATAAACTCAGAGTTGGAAAACCAAGCTTCCTCACAAGCATCGTGTAAGCTAAAGCCACGGGTACCTCGCCCCGTGACACAATCAACCCCCATCTACCAAAGTTGACCCGATCAACATGTGAAAAAACCGCATTTGTTACGTAATACATGTCGTAACAGTAAATGTATCGAAAATACCGTTTTCCATACAAACTTAAAGATAAACCCGATTTTGCACGAAAACGTCCACCTCGATGCTTTGCTCCAAATGCACAGGGTTAGGTTCGAGAGCGAACAAAAAGTGTGCATCAGAAAGCTAAGCGACAAGACGCGTGAAAAAGACAAGCCAGAAAAAGAACGCATACCCGCCACCCAAACTGGCAGGTTGTGCGGTCGCGAATGGCCTCATATTTTCAAACAAGAAGGCATCAAACCAACCGTTTAACCGAACGAACCATGCTGCTGCGCCGCATCACACGGAGCGAACGTGAGCATTTTCTGACGTCGCTGAGTGGATTGAACCTTGACGAGCGAATGAGGCGAGTCAACCTCCATTGCGCAATTCTCCAGGGCCAATCAGTAATCAACGAGGAGGAGCATAAAGACAACTGCGAGCTGCTGAGCACGAGCACGGCAAGCACCAACTGGCGACTTGCCGAGCACAGCACCAAAACGACCAACTGGTGACGCTGAGAGCGACTTGCCGCACAGACCGCGACAAATGGGAATGGACCAGGTGTACATAGCGGCACGCAAAGCCGCGCTCAAGGAGAAGTAGAAGGCAGCGGCGGCCGCCGCCAAGGAGGAGGCAGCGGCAGCAGCTGCTACGAAGAAGGCGGAAGCGGCGGCGGCCCCACCACGTAAGAAAACGCAAGCATCCGCGAACGCGGCACGTAAGTAGGCGGAAGCAGCCGCAAAAATGAAGCCGACTGCAACGGCTGGCTCAGCGGCCAAAAAGAAGGCGGCACCTAAGCAGAAGGCAGCAGCACGTGCACCACCAAAGCAGAAGGCGGTCGACGCTGGCAAAAAGGCGGTCACTCCTGGTAAGATAAAGGCGGCGACAGCACCACTGGTAGGGAAGGGTAAGAAGAGGGCGGTGCCGCATGACGACGATGAGGACGGAGAGCGAGAGTGAGCAAACCGCGACAACGCAAGGCGTGGTGGTGCCAATGATGGTGCCGCCATGACCGACGGGAGCAACGAAGGTGCGAGCGGCAGCGGCGAAGCGTTCGGTGACCGAGGCGCAAGCAGCGGGTACCTAGAAAGCCCTGCGTTTGCATTGCCAATGCAGGTGCTGCGGAAGCGGAGGGGGTTCAGCAGCTGGCGGCAGCTTGGCTGCGCGTTGCGAAGCTGATGCCGCTACCGCAGCTATTCGCAAGAGCAAGAAGCAAAAACGAGCCGATGACAAACGCGCCGCCGGCGACAACACGACCGACGCCGCCACACAACAACCACGCCGACCAAACCACACAGACGCGAGCCAGACGCACCACAAACGCCTGATACTGACCGTGGCGGAGTCGCCGGTGACGATGATGATGCTGCTGACGTGTCTATGTTCGAGGTGTTAGATTCGGAGGGCGAAGAGGGTGAAGGGTACCCGTGGATCGAGAGTGCAGACGCGGACGTGTTCGAGCGGCTGGATCTTGGAGCCGACGACGCCGACGATGAAGGTCTTGCCTTCGATGAAGTGATCTAGGACGTGCCATCGGACGTGGACGATGGTGGCGACGGTGACGGCGAGTAGGCTGAACTCTGGCGCGAGGAGCTGCTCGCGTTAACACAAGGCACGAAGCGCATGAAGCGAATGGCAAGCACTGTATGAGAGATCGGTAAGTGTTAGTTTTCTCGCATGTTGTATCTTCCAACATGCGATTTTCTGACGTTTTGTATCTTATGTTGTACGATACAACATGTTCTATTTCGACATGTTGTCCCATGAGATCCATCACGATTCCCAGTTGACGAGTACTACCCTGGGCTGTTTTCTGGGGAGAGCGGTCCGACTAGCGATGTGATTGCAAACTCGGAGTCACCACTGTCTCCCTTCCTGTTCTTCATGTCTCGCTCTTTGTGGAAGAAGGTTGTTCGTGAAACGAACCGGTATAGGGCACAGCAGTTGGCGAAGCGAGTGGACAAGCTGTTCGAACGTCAGCGCCTAGGACACCAGAAGACCAAGGCCAAGATCTTAGAGATCGAATTGAAGCAGAAGGACGTACAGGCTCATGAGATCGTGGTCTGTCTCGATTTGATGGTGGCTTGGATGTTTCAACTCGCATTCCCGGCAGTTCACGGATCATTGGGCGACTACAGCAACCGGCACAGTGGCTCCTGGAACATACGGGCGGTACATGCCGCGCAATCGCTTCCAGTTTGTGATGCGCAAACTCCACTTTCCAACAGCGGTGACGCAACGGCTGCTCACGATCGAGTTTGTAATGTGCGGAGCGTGGTGAATGTGCTGCAACGCACGTTCCGAAATGGATTTCGGACACCGGCGGCGCTGGCTTTCGACGAAGCGATGCTGCCGAGCCGCAGCTGCTACAACCAGACGCGGATGTACATGAATGACAATCCCCACAAATGGGGAACGAAGCCGTTCATGACGTGCTGTGGAGAGGCCGCGTACTGCCTCCGGTGCGTGCTGCATCTACCTGTAAATGTGTGGTTGCGTTGGGTTGTCTGCACATGTGCATGTCTGCATGTCTGCTTGCCCGCCGCCGCGACCCTTGGGGTCACCGCCGCCTCCTTTTAGGCAAAGTTGAACCGTTTGTATGGGGCGACATGGCTGACTTTTCCGATTTCGCACATGTTGTACGAACAGCTTGGAGATCTGTTGCGGAAAGGCACACCGCGCAAGCGAGATTGGCGGTGGCGGAGCTGCCTCATCGGTCAACCCGAACACCGGACCCGCAGCCGCCATGATGAACCTGAACGCAGTGCTTCCGGCAACCGTGGACGGCGTGATCCACGCGGTGGTGACCGATCGTTTATACACTTCAGTCCAGCTTGCTCCACAACTTCTCCACCGAAACTTCTACACCGTGGGGACGATAATGGCGCGTCGGCTCGGCTTCGCGGACGACGTGACAGAGCGCCGACGCCCGCGACCCGCCGAGGTCCCGCGTAGGACCACACGCTTTGCAGTCGTGAAGATCTGCCCGCAGATGACTGGGCTTGTCTTGTGAGACAACAAGCCCGTACAGGTCCTCGCAACTGGCGGAAGCAGGGAGATGGAGACTTGTAGTGCGTGCTCTTTGAAAATCGCAATGTCCGACATGTTGTATGTACAACATGTGGTGAAACTGACATGTTGTATGGTTTTTGATGCAGAGCGCCGAGTGCCAGGAGGAGAGCGGCAAGTCGTCCCCTGCCCGCCCATGGTGCGAGACTACCAAAAATGGATGGGCGGGGTCGACGTACACGACCAGCTTCGTCTCCAGAGATACAGACTGCGGCTCGCGATGCAGTTCAAGAAGCATCTTTCTGGGGCACGTGAACATGGCGATTGTCAACGCGTACATTGTCTACCGCGAGTCCCGGAATGAGCGAGTTCAGAGCAACGCCAGATTCCTCGCTGAGCTGCAGGCGCAGCTCCTCGCGGTGACGGAGGACGATTTCGCTGAAAGGGTGCGTGCTGAGTTGCTTTCTCGCTCCTATGAACGTGATCTGACATTGTGTGTGCGTGTGCTGCAAACAAACAAACACAAACACCACCAGCTCGCCGCACCAAGACGCGATGACGCGACCAGTCGGGCGCGATCGCGAGCTCTTATAGTGTCCCGACTACCAAGTTGTGGACGGCATTCGCAAGCGCCGCTAGCTGCAGTGCAAGATCTATTAGATCCTCAGGACGAGTCTTGGAGAGAGGAGCGCGTCCCAGTACTATTGCGAGTCATGTAGTCGCGTGACAGTGAGGTGCGTGTGCGTGTTCGTTTTTTGCATGCGTGTGCGTGCCTTGCTGCTCACATGTGCGTTCAGAGTCTATCTTTGCAACAAAGTGCGTTCTCGCGGTACAGGGAACGCACTTACCTGCCACTAAATTTGGCACAGCCTTTGGGACAACGACGCAAATCACCCATCGTCCTCGTTTGGACGCGGCATCCTGCTCCGCCGCCCGGACATACGCTCTGCAAGCGCAAGCGGGAAGGCAACGTTAGCGACGACGAGGAGGAGGCGAAGGAGCTGGACAACGAGGCGGAGGCGCAAAAAGACCTGTGGACAGCAGGGAGACGTCCGCGTGGACCAGCAGGAAGAGGATCGCGCGGACGAGGAATGTGAGCGCGCCGTGGACGAGCAGGACCATTGCCTCGTCGACCTGCACGAGTGGTGCGAGCCTGAGGCCGACGAGTAGGTCAATGTGGTGGACGTCGTCGAGGAGGAGAGCGCGGTGGACGTCACCGTGGAGGAGAGCGCGCCGGATGAGGCCGTGCAGGACGAGGGCGACGGGCGCGCGCTTGACGCGAGCGAGCGTGAAAGCTAGACTGTGACTGGGGCCGACGAGACCACAGCGAGTGGTGACGATGAGACGACGACCGGCACGCCTGAGTTTTTTTATGATATTTGTGTGTGGTAGCGAGGACACTTTGGTAGTACCGTGAGCGATCTGTTGATGTGTGTTTACGTTCTCAGAGCCTTTGGCATCTTCACATACGACACCCATTGCTCACATTTCCACTTATTCCCACAATTGTCTCGCTTCACATGATGACACGCGCTTGAGATTGCACAAAGAGCTCACATTTTGCTCGAAAACTGTGGGACTTTTGCTAGCCGAGCCATTTTTTTAGCATCCTATACGTCCAACATGTCGAATGCAAGAACAAATGAATATCGGTTATATCCAACATGTAATGGATCACATGTTGTAGGAAGGCGGTCGGAGACGACTATGCATCAAAGTGGTCTGTCGCGTTTTTCAAGCACAGGCGCCGCACTTTAACGCGAGCATAATGAAAGTAAGATATTCTGAAAAGCCCACATGTATTACGTAACACATGTCGTTTTTTCGGGCTGGCGGATCAATTTTCGTGGTAGATGGGGGGGTTAAATCAAATTAACATATGCCTCGTATTATGAAACAACATAAAGTGTAGAACGTTACACATGCTGTGGAACAGAATGGTATACCGTTATTTGTATATTTTCTAAAATTTACATTTCTGAAATGGTATGCTAAATAGTATGGATGAATGTGATGACTATTCCGACATGATGAGTTTAGTCTATGCTTTACTATTGAACGTTTTTGCTAAAAGAAAATGACATATTATCATGCGCCAATCGGATTTTTCATCCGCTCGCAGCAGGGAATAATTTATTCAATATGAACGAGAGGGATATATCTTTGGCTTCTGACAAAAGTTCCGACACAGTGTCGGAGCAGAAGCAAAACAATATTTATGAACATAAAAAATTCAAAGTAGTGCATGTTTCGTCCAAACATGCCAACTCTCCGACATTTTCTTAAGCTCTTTATTCCTCAATTAATTTACTACAACATCACATTAACGTTTAAAATTCATAGCGCAATTCGCAGACATAGACCCAACGCCACCACTCCATGACAACTCCACACCTCATGAGCCTCTACGCACCCATCCCCGCCAACACCAGTTTGGCAATGTCGACAGCGACCAACTCCTCTGTGCGTTTTCTTGCTCCGGAGGACATGTCGTTGAAGACGGTGAACGTGGTATTCCTGAGCGACCCAACAGGCACGAACATTTTTCTGTAATAGACAAGTTCGCCGTGCAACTCGCCTTCCAGACAGGACCGAAGCGCGAGTTCCTGGCCTGTGGCGAACTCTGATCTCGTACTTCCGCCAGGTCAAGAACTGGCTACTCAACACGTTCAAGGAACAGAAGAACGCCACAAACGACAAGTTGCTGGAAATGACGTGCACACTCGAACGCCATTGCATGACTCGAGAGAAGAGAGGTATGGTGAGCACGGGGCAGGTGTGCACGATGACTGATCTGCAATTGCTCCTGCGCTATCACAACGCCACTGCGACTACTGCCACCAAATACGAAGACGCCGGCCTTGCGTGCCTGATGTGGCATGTATTCGGGTGTGCATCCGACCTGTCGATTGTCTCGAAGCAGGGGCTATCAGTTGGTGCCCGCAACACCGCCTTCCCCCGGCTCGTTCCTGTGAAGACCTCCAAAGAGCAAAATCACTCCCTGCTCCAGGTTCGTGAAGACTTGGTGGCATGCTCCATCACCGCTGGTGCGCTTGCCTCATGCTGCAGCCAGCTCCGAGTCCACCACTACTGACGCAGCTGCCCTCGCCAGGCGTAGGTGTCGATCCAGCGGTCGCTGTTGTGATTCCGCTTCTAAGTTTCTGTTTTCCAGCAATCCAAAGGTCTAGCATGCGGTCGGCACGCGTCCGAGGGTGGCGAAAGGCGGCGCAACTAGAGCACCTGGCGCTCACTGCTACGTCAACCGGGTTGTTCGTCGCATTGCGAAGTCGGCTGTAGGTGGGGTGCGCTGTCGTTGCACTACTTCCGCCGCGGTTGCGCTCAGATCTAGAATGGCTATCCGAAGCTCAGCGCGCAGTGGATATTCGACCAAGGTGTCTGGAACATGACTGTCACGAACTAGGCATTCGCTTACGTCTTAAACGCCATGGTCGAAGTCCAATTGAGCGCGGGCGTCCTCAGCGCCTGGGCGATGGACGACGTCGTCTCACCGGTGAACTTAAACAGCTTCGACAGCCGCGTGATGGTAACGATCACGGTTCTCCGCGACGCACTCTTCGCCTCGTGTAGCAGCCACCAATGGACGACGCACAACGTCGGCAGACGCGTCCCCGACATCTGCACGGCGGTCGCAATCGGTCACTAACTGGGCTCAAGGCGCTGAACCCGAGCTCGCGAGCCGTGCGCCATCAAGAGGAATGTGTTACTGCAGGCATTCACTCGGTTGGTGACTTGGTGAGTGGTCGACGAAGCTGAACGAGGCTCGTCCTGTCAAGCATTAAGAAGCACACCAGCCAACACGCGATGTGCAGGGAGCGAATAGCCAGGCGACGATGAAGTACCAAGCAGATGCCATTAACAGGCTGATCGATTTGAACAAGCGCTGGGAAGAGAAGCTTGAGTGTGCTGACGAAAGGGAGGAGCCTGCGGATGAGAACACACACAATGAGGGTGAAGCCGGCCCTACGATTAAGCGCAAGAAGAAAGACGCTGCGACTGACTTGTCCACGGTTTAGTACGAGTGATTCACTCGAGAGCCACGCGTCTGGAACTCCAGGGTATCTCGGCAGCAAGTGTCCAGTGCCAAGCACACAGCCGGCGTCATAAGGCTCTTCATGAACGGCGGCTTCCTCCTCGATCCAGCTGCCGTGGTCAACAAGGCGAGAGTGCAGGCGCTCGGCGCGGAGGCGGAGATGAATCTGTTCGGGTTCCTGTATGCACGCGGTGCACAGGCTCGAGGCGCGAGCACGGTCCTCAAGCTCATGCCAGCGGCCCAATCTGGCGGAGAGCTGAACGTCATCATCGCATTCTTAAATCCGCGATACGCAGCCGAGCTTGTCGAAGACCCTTCTCCGGCGTCGTCGCTAGGCGTAATCAAGCCAGTTAGCGTCAGATAAACAACTCCATCATACCGCACCTTCGATCACGTTGCTCCACCTGTTTGCCGTTTATGATAATGGCGCCAGTCGCCGAAGCTGTGGCAACGGTGTTCCCTTGTTTGCTTGCTCCGACAGCAATGCCAGTGGAGCATCGACGTGAACGCCGCGCACACTCGCATTCGCCTTCTCTCTTCAATTTCTACATTGCCGAACGAATCTCAGATCCGCTGCCGTGACGCCTTCTTCCAGCTTGTGCTGACGACGAAGGTGTCGCTACCGGGGCTCCGCATCAACCGTCACGCGATCCGGCTCCTGCGCAAGACGCTAAACGAGACGACCGATAACAAGCAAAACCAAGCAGATGCCCTGGTTGTGATCTTCGCCTCGCTCGCAGAGATGTGCGCCGAAACCAAGATTCAAGGCAGAGCACGTGCAACAGTAGATCGTACCGTCGCCAACGCAGGAAGAAGACGCTGCCGACAACGAGATGGAGTTTGCGGGCGGGGCCTCGATCTCCAAGGCGTGCAGCTCTACAACGTAGACCGCGTCCTTGGTACGATGCGAGATCAGACGACGAGGACGACGCAGTTCCTTGTCGACTAGAGACCAACGTGGGAGCCGATGGCCAACGTGGGGGCCGACGGCCAATCTGTCGTCCGCGACGATCGCGCAGTTCCGCAAGAAGCGGCGTGCTCTCGACCGTCGGACGTACATCGAACATGAGGCTGCCGGGTACAACAACATGAAACTGCTGAAATACATATAACATGTTAGAGCATGCGAGGCTTAACACTTCATTCACTCACGTTCCGCGAGGTCGAAAAGCACTGCAGACCAAACAACTAATAAGCTACATGGATTTGGCGATGTTCATCGTGCCAACTCCACATCACACAGCGTGCACACAGACATATATAGTCGCCATCGCAGAGGCACACGTGATGCTCACGTAGAGAACCGAATCCTCGCGCCGGGTGGCTAGTCCATGGCGCGACCACGTGCGTGAGCCGAAGGGGGGCGGCACGCAGCATAAACACGTACCTTTGCTGGACTTGTCTTGGATTCTAAAAGGCGAGAGTACGCAAGCCTGTAACGCGTGAGAGCCACTCGTTTTCTCTTTGGATCTTCTCGTCTAATCACTTGAGCCGTCAAATCATTTTGCTCGTCTAAACAACTACTCGTCTAATCAGTTTGTATCCTGTGTGCTGTATTAACGAAGACTTTGCTTTTAATAGTGCACTGTTCATGCCGCGATCGGTTCTCGTTTCCCAATTTGCGCTGACGGCAACATGTCATATATGAGTCAAGAACGGTCGTTTTCATAGTGGCAATACCGTGCCTTGCCTGGTGAAGCTCTGGAATTTAACCCTTAAGTTTATCGAGACTGGAATGGGATGCTTTAAGGTGTGGGTTAACGGGATGGATGGATTGTGTGCATGTACGTGTAATGCCCGACGCTGCCAGAATTGTTTGTATGAAGTATGATGTAAAGAGGCTTTCCGTTTTTGTTCTATTTCGGTGACTGCGGAGTCCTGCTGCTGTGTTCGCAGTGTGGACACAGCATCTCCCAACACAAGGGCAGGTTGAACGGTAGTCGGATATGTAATCCGAACACTTCTGGATGCCTCCCCAGGATAGACATTTCTATACAAGGGAGAGAATTGTCTACCACCCTAGAACAAGCAACAATCTCACCAAAAACGCACCATTTATGACCGATAATTATGTGAATTTATGAATGTGGCATGAATGTGTCCTGTACACGATTATTTTGAGGAGATGTCTTCCGAGGACGGGCGTAGACCTCTTGGGAAGACCTGAAATTATATTGAGTTTCTATTTTTTCATTAAAAATTCTTGACATACCTAGAAAATCGCATGAAGTTTACCCGAACGGTAAAAAAGCAATACATGTTTTTAGAAAAGATACACCAAGTCAGATCTCGGAAAACCTCTAAAAAATTTCCTTGTAATATTAATGCCCTGGTATTGGTGTGTAATACTACCTCTATCATAAATCAATAGTGCGAAATTGTGAGTCTCGCTGCTAACGATGCCAATATTAAAACGATAAACAAAGAAGAACTGCGATCCGCTCTCTGACCTCGCTGGTTTGATCAGTGTGCTGCACGCTTTGTTGGATTGGGGGACCGGTCGTAGCACGCCCGCACGTGGAGTACAAATCATAAAATTCGACCATTTCGCCCATCCCTTGTCAACTTAATCATTTGCTCGCCACTATAATGTGGTATGCTGTACCTTGTGATTGTGGATACAAAATTATATCGAGCTATTGCTTTGGGACAACTTTGATTTCTGGTCGGGACTACTGTTTTGAGGCGGAGGTAGTATAATCTACCACCGCAGAATTGTGTACATATAATTATCATCGATTGATTAGACTACAGTCTCAGGGGCTTGAGTTTAAACGATTTAAATAATAAAACTAAAAATGAAGCTAACAGAACAAATCATTCTATTCCAGAGCTTCCCCGGCTAACAGGCACAATATTCGAATATACAGTTTCCTCCATATTTTCTGTTTGTGTACAAATATTCGATATAAAGTTATATCATGTCTTTAGACCTCACCTGACCCAAATTTGAGTACAGATAACGGCCTATCACAACGCCCACACACATGACACGCAATTGCTTGAATAAATTTACGGCTCCGGTTCTGCACCCGACATTTCGCAACGCCCACTCAAAAAAATTATCCAATGAAAACAGAGCTCAACTTCAACAAGATTTTGTAGCCATCATGGCAATGAAATGAGAATTAGACAATCGCGCATGGAAGCGCTTTCGAGAAGCTGCTCCTCACAGCGTCAGCGCTGATTGCCTCCCACACTCTAATCACCCTCTTGACCATTGTCAAGCGTATCTCATGAGCAAACATGCGTTCACTATGGTCCTCTCCTAACCATTTGACTTCCAGCATCTTTTTGAGGGGACCCATGATTCCCACATCTAGAGACTAACACACAGCTGTAGTGTTTGGTATCAACGCCGTAATGTGCTAAAAACACTCGCCACTTACGATGTCCTCTGACTCTTGAGAGACGTGACAGTCCAGGTTGTCCACAAGGAGGACAGAAGGTCATTCGACCGACGGCTTGAGAACATCGCGGAGGTATTCGCTCCAGACGCGTGAGTCCACCCAAGCGTTGCGTTGAGTTGTATAATAATGTCCTAACAAAATGTCAAAATGAGTCAGCAACATTGCCCATAATCAGTACGAGTACAAACGAATAAATTGACACACCTTTCCGGTAGCTTGTCAAATCACGCGACCAAAACCTGCCATTCTCACTATTGCGCAGAATAAAGACTATGGGGAGTTTGCGCCCTGCTGATAGTACACACCACACAAATGTTGATCAGATATTGGACACACAATCGCACAAATGTTGACCAGATATTGGACACATAATCGCAACAACACCACTGGAGAACCCGCACCATCTGCTCTAATGCCCAGGACTGCTGTCATTCACGGTGAGTGGTGCTTCATGTCAGTGACACAGGCGTTCCCACCGCCACGCTCGGACTAGCACTTTTGTGGAGCCGAGGTAAAGTACATTCCGGTTTCGTCGACATTGATGATGTCGGAAGCCAAAATGTGCATGTTGGTTTGCCAGAAGTTGGTGCTGACCTCGTCTCGTTTTGACCCGAGATCCTTCGGCGCCTCCTAAAAGTCACAGAAATACAATGTCAGAACCTGCAAGTGTAAGACAAAAGTGGCAGGGACACAGGAAAACTCACTTTTGCATGGGTTGGCGTCCGCGGAGAGAAGCCGTGGCGCTGCGCAAACGGCTGGAGCAGCCGAAAGAGTGCGCTCACCGCACACTCTTTGGACGTCTTGTCGGACGAGGCAAGGTACTCCGACATCCAGGCAGGGAAGTTGCGCTTGATAAATGTTATCATAGTATGAGTACCGAGGAACTATAAAAAGACGCAAACCACAATGGTAGCAACAGTAAGGAGGACAACCAGCAATTTACAACATGCGCCAACTTGCCTTTTCTTGCCGCCTTACGTCCTTTATAAAGGTCAAGAGCTCTGATGAGAACGGCAGGCTCTCTGGTCGCCCGCTCGTGAACGACTTCGTCGTCACCCATTCTTGAATGCGCGCAGCTCCTCCTCGCGCTTCTTCCAGTCGCATAGATTGCGGTGGGGGATGTTAAGCAGCGCGCAAACCTCGCGCACGCTGCCGGTCTTGAGGCAGTGGAGGGCTTCGAGACGCTCCTTCACGGTGTACGACCGCCGCTTGCGCATATGTGTCTAAATGAATTGTTTTCGAGGCGACTTTTGTGATGGAGCAGGTGAACGAGTGGCGAGGAGAGTACGAATCACTGTTTGGCTAAAAATCTAAAATCCAAGTCTAGCCAATAAGACACGGTTGAAAATGTGGCAGTCTGTGGGCGTTGGGTAATGTCGGGCGTTGCGTTCGGTCGTTATCTGTAGTTCTCGATCGCGCCATTTTTAAACTCCTTAAGAAGCAAGGTGAAACCGTATTTACATTTAGCACAATCACCAGGACCCGAGATAATGACATTGCCAAGAGAGAGCAAGACCATGACTGCCAAGATATTCCTGTGTTGGCCACCTAAGTGCTCTCTAAAAGGTTGATAATGCAGAACGCGCGGCTGTAGATATCGCTAATATAACAAAAACAACACTCGTACTTGGGAAAAGCGAGCCAGATGACGCTTGCCGACGCGCGCTCTGGTGACAGCGAACTTGGAGAAAGCCGCAATATGAGAGTGTCCCTCGCTTGTTCGATTATTAGTGGCGTTAGTGGGCCATCCGCGGCGTAGACAGCAGCATAGGATGCGCTCGGTGTGTGATTCTAGCAAACAGTGTAAGCAAACCTCTTGTTTGTGAGGCGCTTGGACGATCAATTTACATGTTGTCAGTCAGTTTGCACAATAACCTGTTTTTGAAAATGCAAGGGTCATTTTTTACATATCCGTTGCGGTTGTCGCTTCTCCAAGATCAGTTGGGTAAAAATAATGGCATGCGTTAATCATTCAAATACTGAGGATGTATGACGCTGATTTTGTTCAGTAAGTGAACATACCGTATTTCCTATGTTGGGACTGCACACCATAAATCAAGGGTTTGGGTCACTGCATAAATTCATCTACAAAAAGTATCCTTTTTCGCATCTCCATTTTGGCTACCGTCACAACATCATCAATGGGTCCACATATCACTCACTCCTGTTCCTGCAGCAGCAACAACATACAGGAGCGCCGCCACGCACAGTCAAGCAACCACCAGTCGCGCTCGCTCAATATCATCAACAGCCTGTTGATTGCCATGCTAGAGGGAATTGAGCAGTCATATGATCTGACTGTTCAAGCCCCAATGTACATAACAAATGCGCTGGTTAGAGCTGTAGGGTGCGAAAGAAACGAAATGAAGGCATCAGCTTGCTCGCCTCACGTCCCCGTTGGTGCCTTTCGCTACCCATTCAAACGTGCACACCTCCACGCGAGGATAATGGTCGTGGTGAGAAGGGTGGGGGCAGGATAGAATGAGAGTAAACGAGAGGATAAAACTACTACAAGAAGTGTTCATTTGGTGCACCCCAGTTCATTTGCATAACCCAGGAAGTTGGAGATCAGCTAAGCTGTATATTCGTCTATGTTTTTCTTCGTCATCAAAGTTTTATATTGGCGGTGCTGTTGCTCGTGCTGCCTTCACCTCAAAGCACCCAACGCATTTGTCCTCGGCGATCGCCGCATCAGGCGATATTCAATAAATTGGTGACAAATGTGTGACCTTGTCTGACTTTGTATCTCTTGACAAAGGGAGATCAGGTTTTTGATCTTTGGGACTGGATTGGCTGGGATCGAGTTGTATTAAATACAACTCGACCCCACCCATTCGTAGCCCAACGTTTAAAACCTAATTTCCCTTTGTTAAGAGTTGCAAAGTCAAATTTTCTTATGATATTGTAGAGCTCAACATAGGAAATACGGCATCCCAAAAAGTGGTGTCATTTTTCCGCATTGCTTTTGGCCATGGAAATGAAGGTCTTTGTTTGTTTTAGAATACGCCATCGAATGGTGGATCTTGCTCAGCACACCTCGGACGAATTTTCGGTAGTGAAGGTCGATATCCCTATATTTGACGTCGATCCTTCACAATAAGCCGCGCCGTGACTGCAGTAATTATGTGTTGACTACCCACAAAAGCAAGGAGGCTGCGTTGTACAACTTCATACTGAGGCTTCCTCCAACATAGACTTCGCGAAACTCATAGATTGGACAGGCAAAAATGTTTGTCATTTTTTGGGTTACGATGTCGATTTTTTTTAGCGTATGACTTGGAGTGCGCGAAAATTGACCGTTTATTGTCCAATCGCTGAAACGCATTTTCAGCCAATATTATCTGCAGGGTTATGGAGTTCGGTATGTGATATGGTCAAGGTGTGACTCATGAAGTCGCTAAATTCGAGATTGGCGAAGATCGGTGGGTGGAAAAGGACTTGTTGTAAAACCGAACTTGTGCGACTTTCAACGAAGCCTACTTCACCGAAACTTCGTCCGACATGTGTTGTTCAGTGGTGACCGTTTTTCAGCATTCCTATCCGCCGAAAACATAAAACTACTGCACAACTGCACATAAACTTATATTTTATCAGGAATTCGCATTATCTTCAATTTTTATTTAACCATTCTAACCCTGTGATATGATTTTTTTTATTAATCCTATTACTGAAGCTAAGATAAAATATGCTCATTTATAAATTAGAACAGCGAAATTAGAATGTTCACCAATTTGGGAACCGAGTGGTCTATATAGATCTGTGTAGAATGATTTTAACAGGAGATTCCATCCGGAACACATTAGTGGTCGTCACTTTCGAATGACAATTGTTTTTGACTGATGAAAGAAAACCTTACCTGGCCAATAAGAGCCAAGCATCAAACATGAGAACACGGTCAGTTTTTTATTGGCTGTCTTCCATCAAAAGTGTTTGCTGTTTTGCCAATCAAAACATGAACCTCGCCCTTCCGTCAATCACTTTGTCTCATCATTCAAAAGTGACGACCCCTATTGAACGGTATGAATCTGCGTAAAATCTGTTTGTAACAGCATTTGAGACATCGGCCAAGCATATCAGCTTTTGAACCTAATAACGTACCCAGATTTTCGGGGCTGAAACAACAGTGTATCTTTGCTACAGATTGTGTTAAAAGTTTAGCTCTTTGAAGCGCTGGATATTGAGCTATCCAGCGCTTCAAAGAACTAAACTTTTAACTTTGGCTTCACAGGGCTGGATGGAGCGATATACCCTAACTAAGTACGACTTTTTCAGCGTTTTTTGTTTGTACCTGGAGGTTAGCATTTTCATCCGGTTTCATTTCTACAGTCAAATTCGGTGAATTTCAGTAGAACATGGCCATTTGCTATTTTTACTAGTCAATTTGACTTACTTTGCATTTTTCGGACAACATATCTTCCGTTTTTCACGAATAACAACGGAATGTAAAGTGCGCTACAAAAGTCTTGGGAAAAAACTATTTTGTTGGTTGTACCGTCAATTTTGCTCGTAGAAGCTAAAAACATATCAAAAACGATAGAGCTTTCTGCGACGATTGCGGTGATACAATCCGATCACCGAAATTCGCAGTATCGGCAACGCAAGGTCAAAAAACGATTTTTTCACTATTT
>JAASGD010000873.1:0-15317 GCA_023334115.1 Globisporangium megalacanthum | reverse complement strand
GCACAACCGCGTCCATCGCGTCCATCGCGTTCCCGGTCTGGAGCCACGTCAGCTGTTGCTTGCGTTGCGAAAAGTGAGCCGACCAGGAGCTCAATTGTCCACGGGAGAGGGTTAAAGTTGAATTGACCACTAAATAACCTATAAATAACCTCTATATAACCTCTTTCACCGAAAGAGTTATTTATCGGTATCAAGGAAGTGTCGACTGAACGATGCTACGTCGAGCGTCTTCTGACTCCATGTCCGGCTGCCAGCTCGCTACGCACCTGCGAACGCAGACGTACTTGGCATCTTTCTCCGTGGTGGCATCTTCCGAAATGCGCTCGAGTGCTCTGTCTTCTCCAAGTCATCGCCGCTTGCCTTATGGTTTGAATTGGCAACAGCAACGGTGGGGGATGACGATCGGGGAGAGAGGCACAGTTCACAACGTTGACTGGAATGAGGGGGGCTTTCAGCATCTTTGTCTTTGGTGTCTTGCCAATCTGAGGAGCAACTCGAGTCCATACAAAAGGAGTGCTTGTCAAACAACATGTGAGTCCTTGCGGTGGGGTGTTCAAAAGCCCAAAGGCACCGGACTGGACGTGCGTGGATTGATGTCTTTGGGCTTTGCCAAAGACTTTTTCAAGTCTTTGCCAAACGTTGGTTCTTGATCTCGTGATGGCCGCACAAACCGAAGATGGCCATAAGCGTGAGTAACGTGACATGGCCACCTTGTGTTTTATCACTATCGCAAAACTCCTGTTTCGAAAGTGAGCAGTTCAATCTAAAAATCGCCCTATTCCCGCTCACGTGACCGAGCAGACGACGCCACGAGCAGCGCTGCTCGCTTCGAGCTTTGAGCAGTTCTCAGTCTCCCAGTCGCGCCACTGTGCTCAGCCCGCCGCTGCCGCTCTCCGCCGCCATGGACCCGGACTTCCTCCACGCGATCAACGGCGACTGGGACGCGCTGCTCGCCGCCATGCGTGCGTCCCGGTCGCTTGTCCACCGCGCGGACGCGAGCGGCATGTCGGTGCTGCACTGGGTGTGTCTGCACCAGGACGTGCCGACCGATGTGGTCGTCAAAGTCGTGTTTGCGAACCCCCACGCGGCGCGTCTGCGCAACGACGCCGGCCACCTCCCGCTCGACCTCGCGCTCCAAGCCGAGTGCAGCGAACGCGTGCTCGAGATCTTACGCGCTGCCCACGACAGTGACGCAGACCGCGACGAGCCGACAGCAGATGATGACGACGACGATGAGAACGACTTTGGCCGCTCGTACTTTCACGATGTCCGCAATGGCGGCGGCTTCCAGCAACCGGTTGGGAACGGTAGCCACGCGTACAATAACCACCACACGACCCCCACGAGTAGCAGCTACCAACAACAACAGCAACAGCTGCAGCAACAGTACTACCACCAGCAGGAGCGACAGGGCACAGGTGGGTACGGGTACGAGTCTCCCCACCAGCAACAACCACACCACCACCACGGAAACTACTTCGACGAGCCCCACCACCACCACCAGCAGCACCAACAGATGGTCATGTACGGTGACAACAGCTACCGTCACTACCCCGAAGACGACGACGACGACGACGATCGATACACTGGGCGTTTGCAGCACCAACCCCACTACGCAAACGAACGGCTCGATGAGCGCAACCGGCAGCGCGGCCGGAGCCACTCGAGCGGCGCTGGCATCAACCCCATGTTGCTCACGGAACAGCGGCTCCAGCAGCGCGAGCACGACCTCATCTCGTACGCGACAGACGATCCGCACGCAGACCACCACCTCTTGAACCCAATGTTTGATCCGTCAGCGAATGCGCGCCGACCGCCCGTGCTGGACGCGTGGCAGAACAAAGGCGTGAGTGACGCAGCTGCGGCCGCCGCTGGAACTGGCTCTGCCAAGAATTTTAAGCCGCCGCAGCTGCAATCCAGCAGCTTCCCGCCGCGGTGGAAACAAGCGCGGCACTGCCACGTCTGCCTCACGCAATTTTCGTTCACGAAACGGCGCCACCACTGCCGCAACTGCGGGCAGAGTGTGTGCGGCAGCCACTCGACAAACCGCGTCGCGCTGCCCAAGTTTGCGCTCCTGGACCCGCAGCGGCTGTGCGACAAGTGCTTCCTCATGGGCCACTTCCTTGTGCCAGCAGGCGGGAGCGGCAGCTTTGGCGTCGAGAGCCTCGGGAGCGTCCCGAGCAGTCACCACACGGCGACAACGACAGCGACCGTGGCCAGCACGCCGTACCGCCCGCAGCCATCGTACAACAGCGGGAGGTAGTGTCGTCGTCACCTTTCTTTCCAATCAAGTTGCCCATCATTTTTGAGAGGCAAGAGCTACAGTATCAAATTAGAGAGTGGCTTTCAACACAATTGCGCCCGAACACGAAATGGCGGACGTGAAGCAGACGCCGCCAAAGGAAGCGGCGGAAGACGACCCTGGCTGCTGGCAGAAGAAGGCCGTGTGCGTGGCACCATCCCTCTCTACCTCTTCTCTTCTTCGTTCGCGTGTCTTTTGTGCGTCTGTCGTGGCGTGTGTGGCTGAGAGCGTGGCATAACGTGACGACATGCGGCGTCTCGTGAGCAGCTACGAACAGTGCTTCGACCAGTGGTACAAAGACGTCTTTTTGCAGCACAAGGCGAACGGCCAAGCGGGCTGTCGCGACGAGTACGCCGCGTACTGGAGCTGCTTCGCGGTGCGTCCCTGCGTGTGGAAATGTGTGAGTTATAAAGTGACAGCCGCCGCCATGGACGCTCAGTGCTGCTATTCTCTCGTTTCCTCGTAGAAGGAGCTCCGGAAGGAAAAGACGCTCGTAGACGGCATCAAGTCCGTGATGCCAGCAGACGCAAAAGCGCGCTGGGCCGCCAGTATGGACGCGTCCCTGCCACCGCCTGCGCGCGACTAGTCTCGATCCACCACCTCCACTAAGTAGACAACAGCATCCGAAACATACCGGTATTCTATCGTTCCAAAAGTCGACAGCTTCTGGACCCTGTCGCTAACTCCCTTCCTACCGCTGGACGCCGGCCCATTTTGCCATAATGTAGTCCCCAAATGCGCCGTCGACGTTCGTCACTGTCCCGTCAAGCAGGTTGTTAAAAACCTGTGTACTGGCGCTATTACCACCAATCCGACGCGCTTGTGGCGGCAGCGACGGGAGCACCGCGTCAAAGTCCGGGTAGTAGAAAAACACCATCGAGTACCGCTCGCGGTCGTCTGCAATCACTCGGTGCACGGGGGACGCGCACGCGCCACCAGTAACGAGCGAGAGGTAGTCGCCAGCGTTCGCCACGAGCGTCCCCGGGACGTACGGGACGTCAATCCAGTCGCCACGGTGGAGCACTTGGAGACCGCCGACTGCGTCTTGGAGAATGAGGGTCAGAAAACCCCAGTCAGTGTGCGGACTCGAGCCAATGAACGCCTGGCCAGCCGGCGCAGGCGCCCCAAACGCCGCGTACGGGAAGTAGTGGAACGCGCGGAGGATCGAAATCGTGTCGCCCGCGTCGCAGAACCGGTCGAGGAACCGCGCGTCGCCGTACAAACTGCGGCCCAAGTGCTGGCCCACCCGCCGGGACGCACTCACCATGTGGGCAAAGAAGCGCGTGAGGGTCGTACGGTCCTTGTCGGTCCAGTTATTATTGTCGGTATTGTCGGTATTGTTGGGAAGCGTAGGTGGCCACACGTTGGGGCCCTGGAGACCATTGACAAACGCTGACGTGGGCGTCGATGCGTCCCATTCGTAGCCGTACGAGAACGCTTCTTTCACTTCAATGCGGTCGGCGCTCCCGCTCTCTTTCCCGACGCCAATGTACCCGCGCGTGAAGCCCTGGCCGTTCGGGACGACCGGGATCGCGGCTTTTGTCGCGTCGGGGAGCGCAAAGAACGCGCGCGCGCTCGCAAGCGTTGCGCTCTCGACTGCACTCGAGATACCGTGGCCTATGACAGCGGTGGATGATTTTTAGGTGCGGATTCTGATATTACAACGAATTGCAAAAAAAGCAACCAGACGCACTGGTGAGGTAACAGCAGCCAAACTCCTCGAACGCCTGCGCGAGTGTGTCGCCGTTGTCGTCATCGAGCGACACGGTCGGGATCGCCTTGGAGCGCGACACGCGCGCGGTGCTCGGGACCGACGCGGAGCTGCCTGCGCGGCTCTGGCGGCTCCGAAACAGCGGACGGTGGAGGAGCTTCCGGGCGATCGCGTACATGGTGTTGGGATGGGTGGTGATTGCGCGTTATAAAGTCGAAAAGTGAGAGTGAAAAAAGAGAAAAACATGCTTTTAACAAATGTAGCCATTTGCAGACACCCCACCCGAATGGCTACACAAGGACGCCGGAATGTGCTCACTGGTGCAGGCGACTGGGAGCGGGAAGAGCGGCTCCATCAGCAGCGCGACTATGCAGCGCAGCTGCAGGAGCAAGTGCGCCTCAAGCAAGCGGCTGTCGAGCAGGAGAAGACGCGGCGCCGACACGAACAGCAGCTCGAGCGCGACGAGATGGTACGCACACGCTGGGTGAGTGGGTACTACATGCGCGTTGAACGTAACGATAACGGCACCGCAGGAGCACGAACGCAGTGGAAATCCCAAGCAGAAGCAGCCTCCGCCACTGCTGCCAGCAGTGGAATCGCCACCTGCGGCGCACCAGACGACGCAGCAATCCCCAGTAAAGGCGACGACGTCCCCCACGCGCTCGTGGACGTACCCACAAATGGAGCCGGGAGTGGCGAACTCGACTGCAGCTACTGGCTCGCCGCCGAAAGCGGGACGAGCCACTGGTCCGCCATATGGCACACAGCAACCGCCCAACCCGACCGAACCGCCACACGCCTTCAGTCACGGCGAGGAGAGCTACACGGCCACGCCGATGCCTGGAGGCTCGCCGCCACAGTTCTTCACGCAGCCGTCGCTGCCGACGTACACGTACTCATTCGCGAATACCCCGTCAGTGTTTGAGTCGCTGCTGCGTGAGAGCGCGGCTCGCGGCGGCAGCAAGCTCCACGAAGCGCTCGAGGCGCTCCAACGGCTGAACAACGACGTAGGTCGTCTTGAGCTCTGAGTGGTGGTTTTTCAACGCAGCCAACACTGGGCGCTCGTCTCTGCAGGTGGATCGGGCGTGGAGAGAGCGGCGAACAGCAGCACAGGTAAGCAAGCGTGCAGAGCAGATGGCTGTCGCGAGGGAGGGAGAGAGGATGCCAACTAACCAACTAACCAACTGCACTGAGTCCTAGAATGCCTACACGAAGCCGAACTTCGTACTGCAGCCGGAGCCAGCGTCTCCAGTCCGGTCCATCGAGGCGTCGCCAGTGAGGAGAAGCGTTAGTAGATCGCCTCTGAAAGCCCAGCACGCGCAAGTGGTGGTGGCCTTGGAGCTCCAGGTACGCGTGTGCTGTCAGCCTTGGTCAGCATGTGAGCTCTCTCCCTCTTTCGTGAAGTCACACGGACGCTCGTCGCTTGAGGAACAGACGCAAGAAGAGGACGACGAGCTCGAGCTTGGTGGTGCTAGTACCGAAGAACCCGAGCTCGGGTATGGCGTGCTCATCTCACTGGTTGGCCTCGAGTGATTTTTGCTATCGAGCGCGCGCTCACACCACATGTGTTCGTTGGACTCGCAGTGGGCTCCGTGGCGAGAGCGTCTTGATCCCTTTCGCACCAGTGCGTCCAGCAGTCGCGACACTGTCGACCCAGCGAGTCACGTCTCCTCCAGACCAGCGTCCGCCTGTGTTACGCTACAATAGCGAGATGATGGCGCTGTCGAGCAGCGAGTGAGTCGTTCGAGCATCCACAGCGATGTAGGTACTGTCTGTCGCTTGCTTGCTCCTCTCATACCAAGCCTACGGTCAAAGAATGGACACTGCAAGTGCCAGTCGCTCGATTGTCGCTGACTTAGAAGGGCATCCGTCCGTCGTCTCGGCCTCGCAAGTCTACTTGAGTCGGTGGCGCATGACGTCCGGCGTCGCTGCGGTACTGTCGTTCGGGTGCTTACAGAACTGCGTCAAGATGTTCCCGAGTGGCTGGACCGCGCTTTTCTTCATCTGGATGCCGGGACGGACTTGTCCGCCGCAGGAACAGCTACGACCCACACAAAGAAGTGGTGAGTCCACTCGTGGCTACCTGTCCCACCAATACACCACAACAGAGTCGACCGAATGGACGTACGTGAGGCCATCCCAGCGCCACTCGCCGACCACAGCATCACAGCTGTCGTTCGGGCACTGGATCGTTCCCGACGGGCTCTGGGTCAAGCTGTCCAAAAACCACTCCTGCGGCTCGATAAACCACTCGTCGCAGCTGAGTCTCGCTAGCACGTTCGAGTCCGCCGCGATGAGCGCAGCCACCTCTGCGAGCACAGCGCTCTCGTCCCTTGCGCAGCTGCTACTGGCGGTCTCGATCGCCCGGAGACTGCGCTCCCACGCAGCCGCGTTCTCGCGGAGAAAGAGCGGCTCGCTCGCCTCGCCCGCGTCCGTCTTGACGCGCTTCTTGTCGTCGCCCGCGCCCCCTGGCTGCAGTGGCGTCGGCGTCAGCGTCAGCTGCCGCTGCTTCTCTTTGCTGTCCTTGAAGATGCGCTTCGTCGTCGCGAACGCTGTGATCGAGCGCCAGAACTTGTCCGAACTGGTCCCGCTCTTGCCACCGAGTGCACTGCTGGCGCCACTGGTGCTGAGCTTCCCAGCGCTTCTGTCGTCCGTCGGCGCAGTCTTCTCTTTCTTCAAGCTCTTCAGGACGCCAATGCGAGCAGCCACATCGTCTCGAAGACCAGCCGACGGCTCTGGCTTCCCAACGACAGTGTCGACACTTGGCGGCAGCGCAGCAACTGGCGTGGAGCTGCTTCCAGTACTGCTGGTCGTGGACCGCGGCGTCGACTTGTCGGACCCGGTCGGGGAACTCACGACCGTCGGACCCTGCGGCCGGAGTCGGAGCTTCGCGAGCAGCGGCTTCCGCGTCTTCGTCGCCTCGAGCTCGCCCGGCGGCGGTGGCGGCTGGGACGCTGCACGCTCCAGCGCACCCGGAACGGTGCTTGCAGTGCACTCTGTATCGCCAGCGATTGGCTCGTCGAAAGGGAAGGAGAAGGCGCCGTCGTTGCCGTGTCCGCCCGTTGACGTGGGTGGAGAGAGGAGTCGAGTGTCTGCACCACCCGATGTGTGGTGGTTTAATTCCGTTGACAAGGTGTTGTGCTGGACCACCGCACTCGCGCAGAAGAGGTGCTCGCCGCACGCACGACAGCCAAACATCGAGCCCATAGAGCGCAGCGCCGGGATGAACTGCGTCGTCTTCTTCGCCATCTTTGTCTTCTTCTTCCGGGCCGCTGCGAGCGGGAGTGAGAGACAAAAACCACTCGGGAGGCTCCCATCCAGCATCCCTCGGTCGTCGCAGCACGAGACGCGGCGTTCGCGCTGCGGCTGCGACTCGAGACTCCCTGCCGACGAGTGCGGGGGCGTTCTCGGCGCTACTCCAAGCTGCTGCTGGTGGTGAACGTGCCGACTCTGTCTTCGCTTGGTCACCACGTCCAAGCTGCCGTCGAGTCGGTGCTGCAGGAGCCGCGAGAGTTTGCTCTGGAGATGCAGCTGGTGCGCGCTAAAGACGTCGCCGTTCGCGCGCTCGAGGCACCGAAGCTGGGCCTCAAAGCCAGCGTTAAGCGACACGACGGGCCGGAACGCCTTCACATGGTCCGCTGCTGCGTCGAACGAGAGCTTGTCTTTCGTCATGAGGTACGAGATCGCGACGGCTGGGGACCGCGACCGGCCGCCAGCACTGCCGAGCCACGCACGTCCCCAAAAACCACCGACGCGTGCGACAGACAGCACAACGCGACAATGAACACCTACTCGCGTGGGCCAAACAGAGAAGAGACGCAGAGACGTACCAGTGCACGAGGACGCCGCCTGCGTCGATGCCTGCTTGGAGAAAGAGCGTAGCGACTGGGAGGCAGCTCAGTAAGTTCGCCGAGTCCTTGTCGCGGATGCTCACGCTTAAGTACGTAAAGTCGTCGGGGAACGTCGCCACGGCGCCAGCGAGGTTGAGCACGTGCGTGATCTGCTTCTCCTTGAGCGCGTCGACATTGAACGCGGCGTGGATCGAACCGACAAAGAGCCCTGGCGCTACTTCGACCGGCACATTGTCCTGGACAATGGACGCCTGGAGGCAGAGACCAGGGGACTTGCCCATGACTCACTCACTCTCGTATGTCTCTTTCGACCGGTGACACACCTGTGGGCGTCGAATGGGCGAAAGGAGCGACTGTGACTGTGATGCGTCGAGTTGAACTGGACGAGGCTGAAGATAGCTCGGAGGTGGGTTACACTGTCGTAACCCAGTGTAACCTCACAGAAAGAGTGCATGATGCTGGCAGACAAGCAAGGCGACACGAGCACAGGCAGCGAAGTGGGCGGTCAACTGGTACGTGTAGAATGTAGCGGACGAACTGTTTGCTGCCTCTAAAGTGCGACTGGCGTCACGTCAGCGTCAGCAGATGAGGTGGCTCATCGTGACGTTCAGGTACGTAAGGTGGTCCACAACACTCGTGCACCCAAACGGCGAGCACGCGTTCGAACACGCCATGTCTTCGCCCAAGTCTTCGCTGCAGAGCGTATAGTCGGACTGGAACTCGTCGTAGAAGACCTGGCCGCGCACGACGAACGAAGCAAAGCAGTCAGCACTGCGCCCGGCATCTTCCTACAAAAACTGCGCATTTCCCCTTTTCTTCGTTAAGTTCGCACCTCACGGGTCGTGTGCTGAAACCCGATCCACGTCGGCGGTAAGTGCGGCACAATGTCGCGGAAGTGCGTGACGCGGAACACGTCGACACTCGCGTTGTGGAGCGTCGCGCTAAAGTCCGCATTCCCTGCCCGTGGGGCACCGAACGTGTAGAGCGCAGCGACTGGAATCTGCTCCAGGAACTCGAGCTCAAACGTACAGATCGTGGCCACCGCGGCGCCGAGCGAGTGGCCCGTGACCATCACTCGCGCACTCGGGTACGCAGCCATGAGGTCGCGCACAAGCGGCACGAGCTGCGTTGCGACCGAGCGGTAGACCCAATAGAAGCCTTGGTGCACTTTCACGCTCGGGTACGCAGCGTACGCGCGCTTCTTGATGAACGTCATGTTGTCGATCCAGTTCGTGACGTCCATGCTGCCGCGGAACGCGATGACGATTGAATTGTAGCGTGCGCTGTAGCCCACGAGGCCTTGGAAGCTGTCTTTCCGGTCCATTACGACTTGGACGTGCTCGAGACGCGGCACGAGGCCGCACGGCTGGCAGCTCCAGTCGTGGATATGCGGCGCTTGGCAGTACGACACGGACGTCACGTGCGCCAAGTACAGCGCCGTGGTCCCATTGTACGGCGTGCCGGTCCATGCCAGGGAGGTTGTGAGGCCGCTAGTCGCTGTCTCAAGCAGCTGCTCGCTGCGGAACGACGTGGTGGCGCTGCCCACGACTGCGCGCAGATGGAACGCAGACTGCGTTGCGGTCAGCGCCGCTGCTGCCGTGAGTGCGACTAGCAAAAGTGCGGGCACGAGCGTTCGGCGCACGCGCGACGGCTGCAGCGGCTGTCTTCGCCGGGCGCTTCGTTCCGTTGTCGCCATTGCTCGCACTGGTGGTGACGCGGAAAGAGCTGCTGGCTGCTGAATGAAGGTAGCCGAACACTTTCGCGTGGGACACGACTTGAAGTTCTCGCAGATTCTCAAGGGCAACACACACATAGTGATAAAACAAAGGTGGTTGAGTTTGCTTGTTTTTTCACTATGTCAGTTGTAGGTTGAAAGCAATCACAGCTTCTCAATCTCTCTCATTGCTCGCCTGGATCACCTCCATGTTCAGGCGTCTCGACACCGTCACGCAACCTCCAACTCGGCCCACTGTGCGAATTGTATCGAAGCCCAGTACCAGGGCGTCGTGCTTGACCTCGTTCTCCAAGCTCTCATCAGAACTCGGAGTGCCATCCCGACAAGTCGACTTCAAAGCTGCATCGTGCGCCTTGCCCATACTGCTCGCAAGTGTCACGACTGCCCCACAGGCCATTCATGCCAACCAGGTCTGAAAGGTCCAGGTAACAACTGATGACCTCGACAGGGTGGCGACGACAACAGTCGACACGGACACGCTTGAGCCAAGCAGACCGAGGACAGTGTCTCGGAAAGCGTTGACGATGGTGTCGAGGCTCTCGAATTCGCACGACTCGATCTTGAGCATGTCCATCGCAAGCGCAGTTAATGCTGGACAGCTTCGACACATCCAGCACCGTAGACTGCGTCGTTGGGAGCCTCATTTGCTGCTCGTAAAGCGAGCACTCCGCTCCCAAAGTCGTCCTGGTCAAGCGAGACTATGCTCCCACACCTCACATTGTGTCCCAGGACAAGAACGCTGACCAACCTCGCTGACAAACCAGCTCCAACGAGACGCAACTCAACGAAGCGCGAAACTGGTTCAGGCGTCTGGGGAAAGCTGGAGGTGCGAGCGCACTCGCGCTTCCGGCTTCTTTCGATCGACTCCATGTAGTAATTCAAAATGGAGCTGTTCGGAGAATTCTTTCGTGCTCTCTGTGGCTGCGCTGGCGTCGTGGATGTGCACACCAAGACGGCCTTCTGGAAGCCCATGCTCGATACTGAGTGCAATCTTGGGGGCCTGCAGAACTCGAGACGGAGGAGGACGAACATGCGAATGCGCGCGAGCCGGATTTATGGCGCAGGAGAACTCCAGACAGTCAGTTGTCAACCGACGAAGTTTGTGTGCAACTCATACTGCCGGCTTTTCTATCAATCATAATCGATGATTCACTTTATTTCTGAATTATACCCAATGAAACCCCAGGAAATGTCTGCTTGTTAGCAGTTGTGTCAAAAACGCAGCGGAGACATAGCAACGCACGCGTTCGTACTTGATCGGGATCCAAGCTTTTGCTTGGACAAAAAAGGAAGAAGGAAGGGGGCCACAGGAGAGCAGGACGCCGCGAGTGAACGAGCAAGCGAACGAGCACTTGAGCGAAGCGAGCGAGCGTTGTTGGCGACTGGCAAGCGGCACTGGCGACTGGCGCGCTCGCGAGCCTCTTCACAACCTAACCATCACCCTCCGAGGTAGTGACGGCGTTGGTCGGTCGCCACCGAACATTTCTTCTACTTCTTCTGCTTCTTCTTCACACCCACTCTTCGGATGGCGGCGCAGGTGGCAGCACGATATCCGGACATGAACGCCCATACGACGACCGCTGCTGCTGCTGCGAACGCCGACAACAACAACGAGGGCGGCGCGCGTCGCTTCCTGCCGCCGCCCGGCATCCACCCAAACAACGCGGTCTTTGGCGCTGTGCAGCTGCCCAAGCCGCTCACGTGGCAGCGCCGCGAGCACATGATCCAGCGCCGCAGCATCCTGGGCCTCGTCGGGCAGCTGCTCAAGCGAAACGCACAGCTCGTGACAAGCGGGAATAGCAGCAACGCTGCTGCCGGCGTGGACCCGACTGCAGTCGCGCACGCCAAGACGTGGGCGCTCGCGCGCAAGCTCGAAGTGCTCATCTTTCTCAACTCGGCGTCGCTCATGGAGTACAGTAACGTCGACAGTCTCGCGCGCCGTGTGCAGGCGCTGACTGCGAGCATTGTGAACAAGAAGATCCGGCAGCAGCACAGTGCCGAGCAGAGTCTGAGCCGAGCGGCGTCCCCTGTTCCAGCAGCGACCAGTGACCCACCGTCGACGCCGTTTGCAAGGATGACGCCGCTACCGAGTGACGCGACGCTGCCAAACAGCTACGTTACGCCATTGCCGTTTGGGCCGTTAGGAGGAGCAGCTGTTGGTAGCAGCAGCAGTCGTAGCCTCGTGCCACTCCCGCAACCGCTGCCCGGCATCAGCTTTCTCATGTCCAAGAAGCGCAGTGCAGACGAGCTCCAGCGGTCGACAGCCGCGCAGCTGCTGGACGAACCGCCGGCTCCTGCGAAGCGCACGCGCCGTCCAGTCGACCTCGGCATCTTTTTGTTCCGTGGACCAGAAGAGCTCAACCGCATCGTCTGGAGCTACGTGGACGGCACGCAGATCATGCGGTGCCGTGCAGTGAGCCGCCAGGCACTCGCGCTCGCGCCACTCTTTGTCACGTCGCTCCAGCTGAGCTGCAACGCTGTCCAGCAAGCGCTCGCCACACGCGCCTGGCGGTCTAGCGGTGGCTACAGCCACCGTCCTGACTACACGACCGACCCGGACGCGAGCGCATGCGTGCTGCGCGAGTGCGTGAACCTCAAGCACTTGGAGATCGTGTCGCTCTCGTCTGGCATGACGTTTGGGAAGCTCTCGATGCGCGCCGTCGACTGTCCGCAGCGGTTCGTCGTGACGCACGACGACCACGAGCAGATTGTGCTCGCGCTCGCGCAGCAGCTCCGGCTCGGCGTGTTCCCGCAGCTCACGCGGCTCGGACTCACGTGTTTGTTTACAAACGAAGAAGCGGACGGCGAAGCCGACGTGCTGCTGAACACACTCTTGCTCGGGTGCTGTCCGCAGCTCGAAGAGCTCTGTCTCCCTGGCAACAGCTTTGGCGACTATGGCGCGGCGAAAGTCGCGCAGATGCTGCGTGCGCGCGTGTGTCCGCAGCTCACGCGGCTCGACTTGCGGCGCAATTTCATTGGCGAAGACGGGATCCGGAGTGTGTGTCACGCGCTCGCGGACGGCTGTGCGCCGCACTTGGTGGAGCTCTGCTTTGGCGGCAACACGATTACGGACTCGAGCTTCCACCACGTGTTGTACGCGATGGAGAGCGGGCAACTGCGCGACCTCCGGTTCCTCGGCATTGAGATGAACTACCTCTCGCTCACGAGCATGGAGATGCTCGGGCGCACTATAGGGAAGCTCGTGTGCCCCAAGCTCACGCAGATCTCGTACAGCGACAACAGCGTCGACAATGCGGACGCAAAGCGCGCGATCGCCACGTCCGTGTACCACGAGCGCACGCGGCGCGCTCGGCGGATGCAGCAGCTGCGCGACGGCACGCACACAGTCGAGACGCTGAGCTCCGACGACGACGACGAGGAGGACGACGACGACGATGCGGAATCGAGCGACGGCGAGTGAGTTGAGCGAGTAGGATCGAAAAACAAGAGCGTGATAAATACGAGGGGAAACCAGTCAACTGCGTTGGGTGTTGATACGGTGTGAGTTGGTTGCCTTTTGGTCAGCAACATCAAGGCAGCTGCCACCAGAGAGCCAGCACACGAAACAGTGAAAGAGCAACTGAGAGGGAATACCCAAAGAGCGATACAAGGTGCTCTGAAAACCTAACTTATAGTGACCGTCTGCTGCTGCAGTCGTGTGTTCACAGCTCCCAGCTGTACGGACACGCGAGACAGAGCACAATGATGCGCGTGCGGTCGACGATGGCTTTCCGCCGGTACTGCCGGTACCGCGTGCGGCCGCTCCCGCAGCTGCGGCACTCAAAGAGGTCCGACTCCATAAAGCCGTCGAGCTCGCGCGCACACCGCGTGACTTCGTGTGTGCGCTTCTTGAT
The DNA here is from genome assembly GCA_023334115.1 of Globisporangium megalacanthum. NCBI lineage: Eukaryota > Oomycota > Peronosporomycetes > Pythiales > Pythiaceae > Globisporangium > Globisporangium megalacanthum. The sequence goes on along the minus strand of JAASGD010000873.1, from coordinate 1,864 downwards.
CCACTCTTTGCGTTGCCGCACGAGCTGCGGGTTCGCCATGTCGGTTGCGCTCATGCGCACGAGCGCGCGCGCGTGGAGGTCGCCCGAGAGCAGCCGCTCGCGCAGGGCGGCGTTGCGCGAGTCCTTGAGGTTGAAGAGCAGTTGCCTCGCTTTCTGTCCGTACGACTTGGGCAACGCAAAGCTGAAAAACAGAGAGAGAGGGGCTTCTAATTAGAGCAGCAGGCGGGATGACACATACAATCACTCTTGCACACGCACCTCTGTCCGTGGGCTTCAAAGAGCTCCAGTTCGACCTCCTGCGCCACAAGCAGCGCACTTGGTGTGTACGGCTCGAGGATCTCGCTGAGCCGCGCAGAGAACTTGTGGCGCGCCACTGTCGTCCCATACCCCCACATACACACACACAACCGTTAGAAGTTCACCCACTCGCCTGCCTGTGCAACACTGTTCCCCACGCACGCACCCGTGCTCATTGCGAGACTCCACGCTTTACACACGCGGCCGACTTGCGCAAAGCCCAGCACGAGCACGAGCACCTCTTGCGGCAGCTCGCTTGCGTAGCAGCGCACCGGCTCTGCGCGTGGCTTCTTTGCGAGGTGCAGCGCCATCGTCTCTTGCGACAGCAGCAGTGACGACGCGTCGTCTGCGTCCGCATCGGCGCGTCGCTTGGCGCCGGTGCTTCTGCTCTCGCTGCCTGCGCACTTTACAGCGTCACGACTGCCATACAAATACTCATATTCAGCGCGTACCCTAGTTTGAAGCGCACCTGTAGCATGTAGCTCTTCTTCTAACTCGCGTGCCCACGCGTCTTCGTCTTCGTCGTCGTCGTCGTCGTCGGCTTCGCTGCTGCTGTGGCTAGAGCTGTTGTGCACTGGCGGCCGCGGGCGCGTCTCTGTCATTGGTTCGTCAGCCACGGAAGCCGCGGAAACGGGCGCACTCATATGGGCGGGGAGGGCGGCGCGCCTCGCGTCGCAGTCCGTCGTCGGGGGGACCCCAGCGGAGCAGGACGTAGGCGAGTGGGGGACGTCGTCGAACTTCTTCAGTGAACTTGATTGCACCACGCCTTGAGAGTGACGAAAACAAGGAGGAATGTTGTGATCGCTGGCACTGTAAGTAGTGAACAGTCTGTACAGTCCAACTGCTCAATACCAAACAGGTCACTATCCAAAGGTTTTAATGAACATAGTACAGTATAACTTCTCAACACCAACAAGCTCACTATCGATATACTTTACTAAACAAAGTGCATTCTGGCACACAAATAAAAACGTTCACTATTCATAATATGTTGTGAGCACCATTCAGTATAAATTGCGTATAATGTACGTTTACTAAATATAAACAGTACTGAAGATTGTACAATACAGATAATAAATTCTGAACGTCTACTATCCAGGCTCTATAGTGTACTTGTACAGCATATCTTACAGATACTAAACATTTACTAACCATAGAATTTATTGTATAAAGTACAGTATAGATGACATATACTATACGTTCATTATTTATGAATTATATTAAACGATCTACTCTATCACTCACGAATACTAAACGTTCACAAATCACAAAGGTAGTGAAATATATACAGTATAATTCACGAATACTAAGCGTTTATTACACCGCTCCCCGCCACAACGAAGTTGGCGAAAGTATTGAAAAACAGAGGGTATACAGTGCCACCCAGTATTTGTGTTGACAGGATTTATCTCAATACAACGATCACGTATAAAGCGAGTCACTTTTCTATTTGATACTCAGACGAGTCAAGCCATTGACAAGCTCGAAGATGTCGTCGGGCAGTATGTCGACATGGCTCCAGCAATTGGCGATTGTCGATTGCGACACACTCTCCCACGCGTCCTGG
>JAASGD010000872.1:0-15329 GCA_023334115.1 Globisporangium megalacanthum | reverse complement strand
TCTATTTCCCCATTTCACATCCATCTTTCATTTTCTCCCCTTCTCTTTTCCAGCATTCCACCTTTCACGATTTACTCCCTCCACGCTTGTGCTCTTCCTCCCTCCTACATGTATTCATTCCTCCCTTCCTCGCTTTCTTCCATTCTTTACTTCTTCAGTCTTCGAGCAATACTCTGCTCAAAAATGTTTCATGTATTATCGATTATTTGGGAAAAAGAAATGTGGACTGAACGTTACTCGTCAAAAACCATTTCGGAGCGACGTGTTCCGAGGACAGACATGTATCCATCCTGACCTCTACCAAGGGACATAAATTTATTTTGGTTATCGCAAAAAGTGCCGTGCAACCCCCGGTAAAGCTCTGGAATTTGAGCCTTCAAGCATGGATCATCGTTATGTAGACCTTGAAGGTAAACGCCATATAAACGGAAGGCTTGTTATATCACTGTTCCCGCCTTGTAGTACAGGTTCTGTGATGAAAGCCAACACCACCAGAAATGTTGCGTGGCGATAATGATGTAAAAGAGGCTTTTCGTAAATCGTATTTATTGTTTCTCGGTGACAGCAGTGAACATCACCTTCCAGCGCAGAGAGAAGGGTAGTCGGGAAGGTAATTCAAACATACCAGGATGCCAAAAGCATACCATTATGACCGATTATAAAAATTTATAAATGTGGCATGAAAGGTGTGGGTTAACATGTTGCAACTAGTGTCTGAATGTGTACATGTAACACATGTAATCCCCAACACCGTCAAAATTGCTTGCACTGAGACAATGATGCAAAAGTGGCTTTCCGTTTTTGTCCTATTTCAGTGACAACAGACCACAGCATCTTCAGATATCAGATAGAAGGGTAGTCGGAAATGTAATCCGAATATTTCGGGATGTCTGCCGAGGACAGACATTTCTATACAAGAGAAAGATTTGTCTACCACCCCAGAACGAGCAACAATCTCGCCAAAAACGTATCGTTTATGAATGATTAACATGTGAATTTATGAATGTAGCATGAATGTTCCCTGTACAGAATTAATTTTAGGAGATGTCTTCCGAGGACAGACGTAGACCTCTTGGGAAGACCTGAAATTATTTTGAGTTTCTGATTTTTCAAGAAAATTTCTCGACATATCTAGAAAAGGTCGCATGAAAGTTACGTCAAAAATCAGAAATTATTGTCAGAAAGGGTAGAACAAGTCAGATCTCGGAACAACTCTGTAAAAATTCCATAGAATTTGAGCTTCTGATTTTTCAAAAACATTGCTTGATATATCTAGAAAAGGTCGCATGATGGGTACCCGAAAGGTCAAAAATCAGAAAATATTTTCAGAAAAGGTAGAACAAGTCCGATCTCGGAATAACTCCGGATAAAAATCCAGAGAATACCCGTATCCTTCACTTTACGCTGAGAGAATCTACCATGCGTATGCACGGGCTTCAAGTGACCCAATATATCTTGAGTTTATTATGGGAGTGGTGGTGAGGTCATCAGACAATGTCGTAATGGTCAAAGAAAATCCTGTGGGATGCGAAATTCTGATAAATGTTTAGTTTTTGTGCATGTGTTCTGCAGTTTTTCATGGCTTGTGATGCTGAACAGACGAAGTCGCCCGAAAAAGTCACATCATTCGAAAGAGCTTACTGAGACGAGCACACGCATACCTTTCTTTCTGAACCAGACAACTTTTTGGCTAAATGGCATCGATTTTTGTTGGAAGGGGTCACATATTTTGGAACAGACTGGTATACTGTATTTCCCGGAATAGAACGGACCACTTCGTTTGGCTCTTCTGCGCCAGAAAACTACCAAGTCGAATATAAGCAGTAAAAATGACTTTAATTCAGCTGAGCAGTGTAATTGATATTAAAAGCAACTTGTACCGAAAAAGCACGATGATCTAAAAACAATCATAACGGTATTTGATCAACCAAGTTCTGTGGTTGTGATTTTATCGCAATGAATCATGAACCCAGGTGGTCCGTTCTATTCCGGGAAATACAGTACTTTTGTTACTGTACCATGGCACAGTATAGTGGCTAAAATGCACATCTTCCGATCAGGGCCACTATTTGAGTGTCTTGAAGTCCGATTATAACCTAGGGGTACGCGTGGGTAACTGTAGAAGTGATATATTAGGGTTTTAGGTTTTTAGTCGGCAAACCCGGCTCATAGGTACGGATTAGGGTTTGTACCCTATTCTAAGTTAGATTTAGGGTCCGGCTGTGTATAAAATGAGACCACTTGGAGCATAAGTATCCTTAGGCACTTTTTGAGGTTTTTTGCTAGAGGCCTTCAAAGCCTGTGGATAAAATCCATAGTGAAAACACAAAGCCAAGAAAAACAAAAAAACAAATCTGTAAATCAATTTGTGATGTGTTGGATATCCTCCAAATCAGACACGATTTGAATGTCTTCCAGATCAGTTTAGACGCTGGCTAAAGCACCAAACGAAAGAACCAAATTTGTTTAGCATTTTACTCCAAAATCTGAAAATCCAAAATATCGTACTTAACCGAGGCAACTTTTTTGACGGGCCCGTTCTCACCAACCAGTTGGGAGTTTGCTATGTATGGCGGCTCAATGGATAGCTAAGATACAGGGGATTCGCGTGGTATGCTTCGTTGAAAAACCTCAAAATGACCATAAGGATACGTATGCTCCTAGTGGACTCAAATAGGAAGGAGTGATCGGACTCTACCGGTTAAAGTGTAGTATATATACCGGTTGGTGCCTCCAGCGTGAACGCACTCAGCAGTGCCACTCCCTCGACACAGCATCTCAGCTCGAAATCGGTGCGCAGCGCACCAGAGTTGGTGATTATCAAATTCATTTGTTATTTGCAGGCTCGAACTGGAAGCTCAGGGAGCCACGATGAAACGAACGTCACACTCCAGCTCCAGTTCGACTTGTAAGTGAGGTCTGCCTATTCGAATCTCGCCATGCGCTACGCTGCTGGCGCGTCGTCAATCCGGAACTGACTGATCTGGATCTCCTCGCCGAGGTCCACGTAGTTGCCGGCCACACGCTTTGTCATGAACTGGCGCCACGTCAGCGGACGATACTTGGGCTTCTCGTTCGCGTCCGAGATGATCACTGGCTTGATGGCGGCCTCGTACGCTGGGTGGTGGAAGAACGGTGCCGAGTACCGTTCTTTTGTGCTGTTCGAGAGCACGCGATGCAGCGGGGCGATGAACTTGTCGTTCGACCAGACTTGGACCATGTCGCCAATGTTGATCACAAACGTGTCCTTGATTGGCGGCACCATGAGCCACTGCTGCGAGCCGCGGTGAAATACCTGCAGTGACGCTACGACGTCGTCTTGCAGCAGGATTGTAAGTGCGCCTGGATCCGTGTGGGGATACACCCCCATGGTCTCTTCTGGATTCGGTGCTACCGGATAGTAGTTGAGACGCAGTAAGCTCGAGTTGAGCAGTCCCTTCTTCTCAGCACTGTCGTCAGGGCTCCGGTAAAACTGGTCAAAGAAGTCGAACCGCTCGCCGAGCGTGACAGCGAAGAGCATGAGCAGCCGGCGTCCGATGTGCTCCATGTGGTCAGAGTACGAGCGCATGGTGTCCTTGAAGCCCGGCAGCAGGTCCTCTGACAACCACTGGTTGTGGTCGCGACTCATTCGCAAGTATACTTTGTCGTCCGGCGGTCCGTCTTCGTGCCGACCAGCAAAGTCGAACACCTCTTTCCAGTCGAGCTTGTTCTTTGTGAGCTCGCCGTCAAAGTACCCACGCGAGTTGTCGGCCGTACGGCGGATCGTGTTCTTAATGTCCTTGGAGAGCGCAAAGAATGCGCGCATGGCGCTCTGGAAAGCGTCGAACTGTTCCGGACTCACGCCGTGGTTCGTGATGTAGAAGAAGCCCCAGTCGACCGCCGCTGACCGCAGCGCCCTGACGGTCTCACCGAATGGTCCATGTGGGTCTTGGAGCGTGGCTTCGAGCTCAGCGTCGCTCGTGGCCGCCATGAGCGCCCCAATGTCCACGATGGGGACGCTCAGGATGTCGTCTTGCGGTTGGATCGTTGTTGTCGTCGTCATGGTGATCGCAGCCGTAGGTTTGGTTTAGGCAGAAGGCGGTGGCCGTGGGTGTTTGGCACAGAGTGAATGGCGGAATGAGTCGTCGTTACTCGAACGAGAGGACGCACTGCTTCGCACTGGTACTGTCCAGGGTGCTGTACTGTACTGGTACGCTGCACCCCAGAGATCGATCTTCTGAGCTTGAACATCAAAGAGAAGCTACCGGTTTTCGAGCAAATCGGTGGACGAACGATTAGATGTCTGTGTGATTGGACTCGTGCGTCATGTTGAAGTTGTGTCTGAAAGCAAGTGACGACCTTGCTTTCTGCGAGTGGATTGGCTTTGGTGAAGAATGACGCGCTGTTTAAAATGCGTTTAGGTACGAATTGGGGTGATCTCTTCGATCCAACTCTTGGTCTCTCGTAAACACAAACTCCAACTCTGGAGGTCTCTAAAGAGGACAACGAAAGCACTCCGTCTCTTTTGTGTGTCTTCCTCTTTCGAGTGTTGGTTAGGAGTTCTGGAAGAATCACAACGAGGCGATTGCGCGCTTCGAGTCCTGGGCACAAAGTGGAAATCGAGAGAGCATGTCGCGTTATACACTCAAGTTGCATCCTACAGCAAGGTTCACATTGTAAAACTTACTTGAAAAATTACGACGACTCCTGGGTTGACAGAAAAGTTTTGGAATACCCGTAATAAACCACAATTTATACCGGTAGTTTTATTAATACTGTAATATCAGTTTTCGCCAATCATCGCCAGAATCACTTCTGATTAATGTTGAAGTTAATGGTGCTCAATTTGAGACACCAAAGCACCCTTGGCGTACCAAGTGGTACAGTGCAATTTCCTGATAATCAGCAGATTTGAAGTAACGATTCGCTGTAAATGCTGGACTCGGCCTCTCATCATCAGTCCATGCGAACTCGCTGCAGCGGAACATTACAATAAATAGTGTCACTGTGAGAACCGAGGACGACCGACGTACAGGGCCCGCCACCTTGCTGTACCTGGCGCTGCTGCTGTTTCTGTAGCTTCTTCCGCGAGTGCAAAGTCGACGAGGGTTGAACCTGTTCCGGTGCCAGAAGTGGCAGCTCACTCTCAATTCCTGCTGTCACGGAACCAAAAGAGCCACAGATGAGCAATGCGATCGCATTCTTCACATGCTCCAGCCCACACCAAGCACTGCGATCAATACACCCACTCTCAGTCCACGTACGCTGCAGGTACGCGACAAGGCTTGGCAGCTTCGCGAGATCGATCGCACGCCGCTTCTTGTGGTTCTGAAGTTGAAAAAGTGCTGCAGTCGCTCTGCTTGGACACTCTTTGGGCTGCTCTCCAGCGTATGCGTCACTCGCTCGCGATACTGCGCCAGGTGAAGCGGACGCAGTCAGCAGAAAACGAGCGACTGGAGACCACCCGAGTCGGCACGCAATGTGCAGTGCTGAGTCCCCCATTGCGTCCACTGCGTCCAGACTCGCACCAGCAGCGACCAAGAGCCGAGCGACTGCCACGTGGCCGCCACGGCAGGCGTCATGTAGCGGACGACAGAGGCCCACGGTGCTGTCCACTGTATTCACGTCGACACTATGAAGAGCGAGTAGCTTCTCGACCAGCGCGAGCTGGCCGTTCCATGCTGCGACGTGCAGGAGCGAGTCGCCGTTTGCGTCGCGGAGACTGCTTAGCGCATACTTGCCCGTACTTGCAACGCTCGAGCCGAGGGTGCTAAAGTGCTGATCCACGCGACGCCAGTAAGGCGACTGCACTGGTGTCTCTGTGTACTCGTTGATCCGCGCTTGCCAGAATGTACGACAGCGCAAGAGCTGTGCCTGTGAGCGTCGGAGTTTGCTCGCGAACTTGGCTTGAAACAACGTCTTCGCGTCGTGGCGCTGCTGCTCAGCTGGTGTGCGCGGGCTCTCGTCGCTCAGCATCAGCAGCATGTCGATCTCTTCGAGCTGTGCATCGAGGTGTTCAATATCCTCATGCAGCCGACACACGCGGTGCTCCAGCTCCAGCACACGCTCGTGCCGCATGGAACGCACGAATGTCGCTGGACTCTGCAGCGACGACAGTGCGTCGTCGATCTTGTTCGAGCCGGCGTCGGTCAGCATCCGCCACAGCGAAGACGGCGGTGAATCTGTCAGCAGTGCACTCGCATCCGGGTCGCGACAACTTCTAGGCGCAGTGAAGTCCTGTCGTCTCTCGCGTTCGGCTCGCGTGCGTGTCAGGACGAGTTCGACACGCTCGTGCTGAAACTTCGCGGCACTTTGAGCGTACAGTTGACGCAGTTCGCCAAGTTCGAGTGCTTCCTGCTCGCGTTTTCTTGTCTGAGCTGCGCATGCTACTCGTAGTAGCTGCTGTTTCTTCGCTTGGCGCTCATCGTGAGAGCGCTCGCTCAACGGCACCGACACGGAGTTTGGCACGGGCTTCAGCGTCGCAGGAATCTCCACACACTTCCGCACAATAAATGTCGCTGCGCTGTCGGCAATTCCTGAGGTGTTGGTTAATCGCTTCTGGAAGTACTGGGACACTTCGAGAACAGCAGGGACAGAGGCCGCTGAGCGCAATGGCGAGTGAGTCGAATGCGGCACCGCTGCACCCGCGACAGAACGTGCTGATGTCGGAGACACCGCTGGCAGAGTGGGGATGCGAGTTCGAGCGGACCGCATCGGCACCACCGTTGCTGCGGTGGACTCTATTGGCGAACGGCCCTCAATCTCTGCTTGGGTATCACTATCAGACTCGGTCTTGTGAGATGCCAGGACGCGCTCCGTCGGCTCCCGGCTGACCATCATTTCTTGTCGCACAGGCATCCCGCAGTCTGCAACGCTGGGCTCAGTCAGGTGCCCAAGCTCAGTTACTGTTGTTGGTGATGGTGAGTGCTGCCCGTCCCCTTGCACCGACTCGAGGTGGCTGAACGTCGCCGTTGGACCACTAACTGGGCATTCACCCTTCTGCTCCTCGTTACTTGCTGAGTCAGCTGGAGCTTCGGTGCCAGCGGAGCTTTCATCACGGTCGAGAAAAGCGCTTGCTGGGACCTCGATCTCGACACCGGAACGCACAGTCGCACTCGCGAGCAGCCCCTGCGCTGGTTCGCAGACTTGACCGGAATTCGAAAGCTCTTGCAGCTCAAGTACTGCCAACGCCATGGAGCCGTCTTCTTGATCCACAGCAGTCGACTGGCTAATCGGATCTTCGTCGAGCACTACCGACATCAGAGCAGCTGAGCCTGCGCCGTCCTGTCGTGACGCTATAGAAGCGCTTTCACCGCACGGTGTGCTGTCAATGTCCAATGGCTCTAGCGCACAATGTTCTTCCGGCTTCAGCAGCGAGAGTTGCTGTTGCTGTATTCGTTTGTTCTGCACTCGGCGTCGTGCGAGGAAGCAACGCACAGCGCACTCGAGCACAATTGCTGCCTGGTCAAACAACCAAAGCTGCTCCTCCGACATCGGCGCCCTTTCGACCGAGACTTCGGCGCTCTTGACGTTGGTGGGGCCACCAATCTGGTGATCGGACTCGAGTTCTCCCGGCTGCAGCGATCCCTGGACTTCCTCAGTGCGCTTCTTCTGAACTCGGCGTCTCGCGAGGAAGCAGCGCACTGCACATTCGAGTACGAGGGCTGCGTGGTCGAATCGAAGCCGTTTGGCCGTTGCCGCCAAGTCTCTGGCCATGACGTCGACTGAACTGGCTGCACAAGACGGTTCTGCAAGGCTGCTCGGTGCTTCTCTGTGCTGTTCCGTCGCCAGTTTGTATGGTTGAGGCGGCTCGACGACTTCCTCTCGTGCTACCACCGATGTGACTCGATCGCCAGCATCGTGGACGCCTGCCCCACCATTGTTCTCTACTACGACGACTGGGATCGGTGCTGTCGCGTCGATCAGCGGAGCCATCCAGGGGCTGCTTCCTAGCGCTGATCCTAGTCGCGAGGACGTTGCGCGCTCCGGTGTCATGGGTGGCGTCGCTGCTGCTGCGCTGCCGCCTTTCGGGTCATTCTCACTCTGAGCATCGCCGCGTCTCGTTGACACTCCGGACCTTCCGCTCGCTGGTGCTGGCTCGTCAGTTGCATGGAGCGACGGCGCCAGCTCTTTCTCCGACGGCGTCCGCACTAACAGCACGCGGCTCGAACCGACTGGTGCCTTTGCCACGGCCTCGATCGCGCGTCGCACTTTCGCTTCGAACTCGGGTGTGATAACAACGGCCTCACGCAACGCAGCTGCTCGACAAGCACTCGCTGGGCCCTCGCTGCTGCGTGGAGCCACTGCTGCTGCGTCTCCATCATCCGCGTGCTCGGTCAGCAGCGGCTGCTCGGGCGTTTGTTGGCTCTGGTGGAAGGCGACAAAGTCGGCGGGCGGTTCCCACACGCAGTCGCCTGTGACGTGGTTATAGTAGTACGGGACGCCGTCGCTCTCGTTCAGGAACATCATCCACGGCATCTCGTGCGGACCAGCTCCAGCTGCTCCCGCCTCCCCGTGGTCGAGCGGTAGCGTCTGGCTCCCCAGCGGTGCTGTGTCCACCGCACCACTAGCCGTGTCGCCTCTCTCGCCGTCGTCAGCGTCGTCTTCGTCATTGTCGTCTCCACTCAGGAGCCGGTTAAGCTTCTCCATCTGCTCTGCAGTCGTCAAGCGCTCGCCATCGCTGCTTTCTACCGAAGTCGCCCTTCCAGCTGCTCCAGGCGTAGTAGTATCCACGACACTGTCACCACTGCTGCTCGCAACCACAGGTGGTAGATCCCATCGCGTCTCCATCGTGCGCAGGTTGAAAAAGTAGACGCGTCCACTCTCGTCGAATGTCTCTGTCCATTGCAGCATGCCTTCGTCCGCCACGCCTAGTCCAATACTTTGCCCATCGTCCTCGCCATGGGCTTCAGACGACGCACTTCCAGTGGCTCCGGCTGGCACGTCCCACGACGCGTCGCCTGTACGCACGTTGTAAAAGTACGCGGCGCCGCTCGCCTCGTCCTGGCGGAGCTCCCAGTCTCGTGACGACTCCGACAGCGCAGCCATTGCTAACTGGCACCAGTGTGAAACGAGAGGAGCGTTCAAGGGGCGGGAGAAGAACCATGTGAGAACCGTTACACTCTACTATCTCTCCCTCTCAGAAGACTCGATCAGTAAGTCCCGGCGGCTCTCGTCGCCAAGAGCGTGGTAGATCTACTTGGCCTCCAGCTCTGCAACAAGTGCCTCGTCCTTCTCCTGTCCAGAAAGCCACAGTGTCGCCTCGTGAGTGTCTAAAATCCTAAAATCCTTCGATTCAGATCTGAAAAAGATCAACCAGATCTTCCCAGGCAACAGTGTGATGGGGAATCTGCGCACCTTTCGGCGCCGGCGCACATCGTGGTTAAATATGCGCGCAATGTTCACTTCCGTCGTGATGATTGCGTCACGCAGGAACGCCAGGTCGGCGTCGATCTGCGCCAGGCGGTCCGTCGCAGACGCGATGTTGAGTTGCAGCAGCTCGAGCGCTTCTTCGTACGAGTACTCGACCATCACGTTCGCCTGGTCGGGTGGGTACACAGGACCGAGGGGGCTACGTTGGTTACAAACACCCAGTACCACAGCCAGAGCGTTCTAACCATACGCACCCCGAGCCAGATGCAGACTTTGCCGACTGCGCAGTCCACTGTCGCCTTGGCGTACACGTTGTCCGCCAAGTTGAAGCGCGTACTGATGCTCTCGCCAGCGTCCTGCTTCTCCATCAGGTGCTTGAGCGCCGCGAGGTCCTTTTCGGTCTCGGGGACCTTGCGCTTGAACGATTCGCGGCTCTTCTGGAGGTTCGTCTCCATGAACTTGTACTTGCTGGTGGGTCAGGAATTCAGTGCATGGACAAGTCAGAAAAATAAAATACACAGACCTCAGCCAAGCATCACGTGAGACGCACCTGTACAGCTGCTGGAGCGCGCCCACGAGCGGCTCGATGGTGCGCAGCCCAGTCGAGTCCATGAACGTCTCGACGCTCTCCTGAACACGAGTGAATGAATGCATATGGACGGCCCGTTGGATTCGTTCGATTGGTCAAAGATCGCGTGCCAAACTCACAAACCACTAGGCAAGAGACGCACCACGAAGACAGCAGCAGGGATGCCGCGCGGGTTGCGGTCACCGACAATGCGCTCGGCCATGCGCGCGAGCGCTTCGGGGGACTCCTGGACGGCGGGGGCGGCGGTCGCCATCGTGCTTGAATTGCTCGCGATTGAGGTGATTGACAGAAAGAGGAAGCGCAAATGGCTGGTTCGAGACCGAACCTAAGAGGAGTGCTACGATACTATTCTGAACAGGAACTCAATCCAGATCCACAACTGGTTGTTGAGACTGTACTATTCTGCCTGGTGAGCGATCTCCAGTAGTGTCGATCACACATTGAGATCTGCGCGCACCCCGGCTGAAGCTTTTCCGCAGTATGGAACCTGTCACAACCACCGAAGCACTCATGGAACTGCTGAATGCGCTCAGCACAGTGAAAGTCGTTCCTGTCTGCTCAAGCAGCGTGAAGTTGGTCGCAGCAGCCACTCTCGAGACTTCTGCAAGTGCCACCGCCGCAGTTTAGCAGTTCAAGTACTGGCGACTCAACTTCAAACGCCTCGATAGCAAGATTGGTTGGAGTGGGAGTGACGGTGATGCTGAAGCAGTCATTGGGATCACGCGGCTCACACTGTCAGGATCTTGAGCAACTTCTGACTTGAAGCTGATGAGTCTTTTGTCCAGTGCAAACCCGAAGTTAGGTGGCTTTCATGAGGTGATGGTAATTGTTGGTAGCATGCAGCTAGACGAAACTGCAAAGCGATCTCTCGTTGAACAGTCACGACCCGTTAATTAGACTCCAGGTGCGTCAGGATGGCGTCAGGAAGCTTTGGCGAAGGTCAAGGCGACGAGGCTGAGTGCGTGCCGCTGACGCGAGCGCTCGTAGAGCCTCGACTCGGTGTCTTGGGCCGCAACCCGTTCACGCAATCACACATCTTTACAACAGCGACACTCTCGGGGCTTCACCTTGCTGACCTGGACGCCCTCGCCGAGTTTCCACACCTACAGGTATGCTCGAGTGAGTCTCGAGTCGATACGCAGCATATCACAAGCACTGAACCGCTTATGGATCCTTGTGGTTGTTGCAACAGCACGTTCACTGCAGCGGCAATGCGATCACGACTCTCGCTCCACTCAAGAACCTGCCGTTACTACTGTCCGTGGACGCGTCCAAGAACCAGCTCACCAAAGTGCTCGGTACGCTTCCGCCTGTGTATCATCGCTAAACAGTGCTTACTGTGCTAATCTACCTATGGGGACTCGAACGCGTAGACTTTGACACCCCAAAGTGCACTCCGTCGCGTGCGTGGGTGAATGGCGATACGTGCATTGGATCACTGCTTCGGCGCGCCAACCTGAGCCACAACCGCATTGAGCGCATCCAAGACCTCTCGAGTCCGCACCAGTTCTTACAAGAGCTCAACCTGGCACACAACGAGATCACAGTGATTGAAGGCGTCTCGCACCTGCGATTCCTGCGCGTGCTGGACCTCTCGCACAACAAACTCACGTCTACGCGCGGACTCGTAGATCTCGAGAGCAAGCGGCCCTACGACTCATCAGTGGCACGCGACGCTGTCGATAACCAAGTCAAGTCCCTCGAGGCGCTGGAGAAACTCGTGCTAAGTCACAACCGCATCGAAGCGGTGGAGGAAGTGGCGTTTCTGCCGCGACTCGAGACTCTGGACCTCGCCCACAACAGCATGAAGCTGCTGTACAGCATCGGGGTGCGTGGTGCTCTTCCGAGTCCGTGGTGTGCTAATGGTCGGTCCGACGCTCGCTCGAACTGACGTCATCGTGATTGAAACCCCCAAGAGGTGTCAGCGACTGCAACATCTCGACGTCTCGCACAACGACGTTGAAGCTGTGAACGAGCTCAACCACTTGATCCCTCTGCGCTTTCTACAGCAGCTCGTACTCGCAGGCGGACCAATCGTTGCGCGCGAGGGCTCGTTCTATCGTGCGCGCGTGCTCCGAAGGTTGCAGCAGCTCGCAGTTCTCGACAGCGACGTCGTCAGCGCGCGCGAGAAAGTCAAGGCACTTGTGATGCACGGCAGCGACGTCGAGGCACGCCAGCGTGTGTTTGCCAAGCATCTTCCAGGGCAGCAGTTCATCAACTTCCTGTACGTTTGTGTTCTCTCGGAATGCGCGTGCCTGTCCAGTGTCTGTCGCCATGCTGGTTGGCAACCTTCGTGTCCGCTTGCTCTCTCTAACAGCCGTCTACTCGTCCATCAACTGTAGACCGCCGCTCGAGTTCGATGAAGACTCGGAGCTCGAGAGGGATACCAGTACCACCTTGGACTTGGAGGACGCGTTGACGCCTCCTTGTAAGTGACACAGCATGAACACGGTTCGACTGGCTTGAAAGCTCCATGTCTGGAGTGTGTGCCTGCCAGAGCACCACCGATTGCCTGTCAAGTTTCTCCCGATGAAACAGCGCGATACTGTAGTCTCAACCAGTGCATGTTGAAGACAACCACTCTGAGTCTACTGCTCTCTCGTCACGACTTTTGGACGGAACAGTTGCGCTGCGAACCGCACACTTGTGTAGGTAACAAGGACTCCAGCCATTCGCAACCTGGTTTGAATGAATCAAACGCGCGTCTTCGCGCCGCTTCATGATTTGACTCCAAGCGACGTCGTGTCAAGGGCGGTCAGGTCACGTACGACAGGCATCCTGCATAGTGTAGGCAACACTCTGCGGCATCGCGCCGACCAACCAACAGAAGCGAAAGCAAGGCAAGGATGCATGGTGGCTGCCTGGCGCCATAGCCGTTCGCTGTGTCAAGGTGCTGCGTCAAGTTCTGTTGCTGAGTGAGCTGCCCCACTCGCTGAAGAACCGAAGATCCGGATCATGAGTGACTGCTGCGACAGTTACAAAGGTTATCACTAATCTAAACAGGTTTTGAGAGCTTTTGAAAATGTACAGCTACACAAGATAAACAGTGTGTACCCTCGTGCTCGTCCGACTCTTTTTGTGCTAAAAGTTCAGCTTTGGGTCGTGCGCTGGAGTGGCGCACGCCAGTCAGTAGACTGGTTACGATCACGCGGTCTCCGTTGTCGTCTGTCCAATTTACTCGCGCGCATCGGACTGACTGCATGTCCGTGCGGCTCTCGCTTGCTCTCAAACCAAAAGCCTCGCTCGCGCTCGAGCTCCCGCAGTCCCGCCCCACAACGTCACTCTCCAACAACCGCGGACGGAATAAAATGCTGCGCTCCTCGTTGCTCGCGCTGCTCGCGGCCACAGCCGCCGCGACGCTCGTGGACGCTACGATCGTCACGATCACGAACCAATGCGGCGAGCGTGTCGACCTGTGGGACAACAAAGCCTCCGTGCCACTCAGCCCCGGCGAGTCGGTCATGCGCGATCTCCCGAACGGCTACCAGGGCATGTTCCGCAACGGCGTCAACCCGCAAGCAACACGTACGTCGCACCTACGCGTGACTTGTTATGGACATTACGACGGAAGTGGCTCAATCTGACTCGTGTTCGCTCTCATGGACAGTGGCCGAGTTCACCATCGACGGCGGCAAATTCTGGTACGACATCAGCATCATCCCGACCGGTCCGAAGTCTGGGGTACGTCACGTTTGTGTGTGTGTGGAGGGCGTACGTGTTGTTGTGGTTGTTTATTTGCGAGTGACTCACAACGTCGTGTTCTCTCTCTGTTGTGTCCCACACTATAGCCGGATTACTGTGGCAGCCTGGAGGAGTGCAAGGCCTACACTGGCGGCGTTGGCTACAACACGCCCATGCAGATCAAGGTCGGTGGGTGCAAGACGCGCACGTGTCTCTTTGACGGCTGCGACGACGCGTACCAGTACCCGAAAGACGACACGAAGACGACCGCGTGCGGTATGTTCAGTCCCGTGGACTTGATCTTCTGCCCCGGTGGCCCTGGTGGCCAAAGTGCGCCGATCCTTCCGCCCATCACTCTGGCGCCGGTCACCCCGGCTCCGACGCCGAAGCCTACCACGCAGGCGCCGACTCCTGAGCCGACCACCCAGGCACCAACGCCAGAGCCGACTACGAAAGCACCGACACCAGAGCCGACCACCCAGGCTCCGACTCCAGAGCCAACCACCCAGGCTCCGACACCGGAGCCGACCACAGCAGCACCGACGCCGGAGCCGACCACGGAAGCGCCTGCCAAGCTCCGGAGCGCAGACGACGCGAGCAGTGACAGTAGCTCGGCCGGCTCACGCGCGAGCTCTCTCGAATCCCGCTCTATCGGTGACTTTGACACTGTCGGATCCGGCTCAGCCGACAACTCGAACACTATCGGATCCGGCTCAGCTGGTGACTCAAACACTGTCGGATCTGGCTCGGCTGGTGGCTCGAACACTGTCGGCTCTGGATCCACAGCCGCGGGCAGTGCTTTTGACGCCGGCGACTCGAGATCGGAGCCGTCCTCCGGTTTGTTCGGCACGACGATCGTCTTGACCCCTGTGCGTTCGGACACGGTGGCGAACGAAGGCGACAGATCGACAGGCGAGGCGCCGAAGGACGCGTCGGTCCAGAGCGCGTCCGACCAGTCCGGAGGCGTCAGCTCAATGCTCCTCGTCGTGCTCGGTGCGGTCGGCTCTGTTGCCGGTGTCGCGGTGTTCGTCGCTGCGAAGAAGCGGAAAGAGATGGAGGAGGAGACGAACGAGACGAAGGACTCGCTCGACTCGGCGGTTGCGTTCGAAGAAGGCGACGGCAACGGTTTGCTCACGCCGATCGACAACATCCAGTGTATCTAGACCCCCTCTCTCTCTCTCTCCAGCTCTCGCGAGAGGTGAGCCATCCTCCATCCATTGCAAGCGTCCGTTCCGTCCGTCAGCACGAGTGAGCGAATCCACCACCTTGAGCCGTAAGTTTTGGTGAATGCAGTAGTACAGTAGTGCACTATTCCTCCATATCACATTGCATGGATTCCTCTACAGTACCCGAGTCGACTTTGGAGAGTGGAAACCAGAGCAGTTTCACCTGTTCATGAATGATCCAGGAAATGGTGGCAGCTCCCAGCTTGACTGACCGTGAAAGATAGAGAGAAAGCCACCAGTTCTCGAAACCCCAAGACAAGACGAATTCGTTCCTGACAGTCGCCACCTTCCTTCCTTCCTTCCAACCCAAGCCAGCTCGCCATGTCTTCCCTGAGTGCCGCTGAGCTCACGACGTCATCAGTTCGCTCCGTGCCTGTCGTGGACATTGGTGCGCTCATGGCGTGCAAAGACGACGCTGAGATCGCGGCCATGCTGCGTGACGGCGACAGCTTCGGCGTGACGCTCGACGCACTGCGCTCGGC
>JAASGD010000871.1:0-15340 GCA_023334115.1 Globisporangium megalacanthum | reverse complement strand
TCCTCCGCGCAAATCGAGCGTGACTTCGGCCAGAGTGGCCGAATGGTGACCCCGCATCGGTCCAGTCTTGCGTCGCACAGCATCGACATGTGCTCTTTTCTCAGCGCAAACCGCGAGTATGTCGATCTCTCGCAGTGCGACAAGATTGACGAGAATGAGCGCGGAGGCAGCATCCCGCCTCACATCTTGATTGGCATGCTTGGTGATGGCGAAGCCGAGTTGGTGAACGATATATCTGAGGCGTTTTCAAGCTCAAGCATGGACGCCGGGACCATGTGACGACCAGAAGCGGAACGTAGCGAATGTATATGATGTGCACAAACACTTGCTAATTTGAATGCAGCTACTCTTCATCCATCTCTCGTTCGCGTTGGTGGAGCTTTGCGAGAAGCTCTGGCGCTAAGCGCTGCACTCGCTGGGCTCGATCGCCTGCAACCTTCGCCTTCTCGGACTTCTGAATGCTCGCGCAAGTCTCGACGAATCGTCGCGTTCGACTCGACGTGCTCGGTCGCCTTGTTGAGTGCGTCTCTCAGCATCTTGTCGATCTCTGCAGTCACGTCATCGCTAACAGGAAGAATGTGCAGCCCGCCGCGCTTGCTATCTTTTAGCGAAGGCAACTGCGCACCCGCCGTGGGGTTCGAGCTAGTGCTCGAACCGGCTGCCTTAGTCGCGTCCGTCGCCGCCGTCTGTGGTGGAGGCCCGTCTGGAAGTTGTGCTTGCGCGTGGGGTTGCGGCGTAGACGGAGGCTTGGCCGCTGAAGCAAGCGCCACGCTCGATTTCGCGTGTGTCGCTGCTGCTGTGGATACATTGAGCGTGGCAGTCAGCCGGTCGATGGCTGCACAGACAGCTGCAACGAGGCTTTCCTGGCGAGTGTCTTCTGCGCTCCCACTCTCCACCGCTTCAGCAGCCGCTGTGCGCTCGACATTGCTTGCCAACAGCACCGACAGATTCCTCTCGAGCTCCATCGAACGTCGCTCGACACTTTGGCTGACAGCTGCGTCCACGCGCTCGGCAGCAGCTTTATGCGCGGTTTTGAGGCGCAGCTCAAGGCGTTGCTGAAACTCCGATATCAGCTTCGGCACTGCGCGCACCTCCTTTTGAAGAACCATCATTGACGCCGCGCCCGCGTGTTGCTGCGTCTGGATCGCCGACAACTCGTCTCGGAAGTAGCCAAGGAGACGGCTCTCGACATCGGCCGTGCGCGTGTCAGCCCGAGAGAGAGAGCGGTCTCTTCACTGACCGCGACGAGCGCTCATACTTGCCCAACTGCACCTTCAAGTTGCTCCTCAAACCGCAGCGTCATGTCAGCGGCTGCTCTGATCACGAGCACCTCCGTCTGCGCCTTCACTGCCCCCTCCAGCTGCCTCTGAATAGCGCTCTCCATGTACTCTTTTTGGCCTGGAGCATGACCCCATTGTGATCAGCCCTGGCCGTCGTAATTGCTAGTGAGCTCGCGCGATCTTCGAGCTGAGATTCAGCGCTAGAGAGCAACGCCACCATCTGCTCTTGGAGTTTTGCGTGTGCGGCGGCTTTCGAGCCCTCAAACGTTGACTGATCGTGACTTGGAGCTGCTCTGTCACGACTTCGACGAGCGCGTTCAGCCGCTTGCCAGCCGCGCTCTCAATCGGCGCCAAGGAGACACTGAGTTTGCTGTGTAGTGCGGCGTTTACGCCGACCTCAGCGTCGCGCCTCAGCCCACACGACGTAGCCTCGATCAAGGCCCGCGTGCTCGACGCAATCTGCTCACGTGTGTCGGCGAGCGCTGCCTGAAGACGGGCTACTGCGTTTTGCTCGAGCGTCCCTTGTGCGTTCGCGTACAGTTGAAACAGCGCCATTACCTGTTCATGGTTGATGTTTTGGCGGTCATACAGGTGTGCTTGCGCCGTCATGAGCATGGACAGAGAGCCCCGCTCGCGGCACGATCTCGGTTAGCTGTGTCGCGACTTGTTGCTGCTCGCGGACGACCAACTGCGTGCTCTCGCGAGAGCTGTCTCTCCCTCCGTCTTGCTCCATCGAGGTGACCATATTTGGCAGCCTCGTCGATCAGGTAGGAAACGGTCAAGTCCATGCCAACGTATGGATAACCCGTGTACCCGCTGACGCACGCGTGTGTCTCGGAGACGCCCCAGGAGCTGCTCGTGACCACACTCACACCAGGCCTGAAATATTTACTCAGGGTTTATTGATTGTTTTCATAATCAGCCTTTTTTAGTTTTTTTAAAAGTAAAAAGTACTTTGTTTTTCTAAATTAGCATTTCGATAAATAATTAACTCACAGTTAATTACGGTGTCATCAGTGATTTCGTGAACACTGAGTAGCCATTGAAATTACCGAACCTATCGAGGGTAATTGTGGTAAATATTCATCCAACAGGCGCCTCACCTCGGCCGCTCCAGCCAAAGCAGAGTCTTGAAGGCCAGGAGCCCATGATGGCGACTGACGACGATCTTGCAGCGCTTGACGCGCTCGACGCGGCCATCAGCGACCCGCAACGCGACGACGACGACGCGCTCGACGCCTACGAGGAGTTCATCGCGCTGGCCACGCGCGACACGGCGTCTGTATCGGCGCTCAGCAAAACGGCGCAGTTGCTCACGAAGCACTTTGCGCGCTTCCCGCACGTGCACGCAAACGTGCTGGACGCGCTCTTAGCGCTATGTGCGCGTGCGCGTCCGCAAGCCGTGCGCATCCACACGCTGCGCGCGCTCATCCACCTCGCCCGCACGCTGGCGCCGGACGCGCGCGAGCGTGTACGCACCGCTGTCGCGACGCTCGCGGCCACGGAAACGTCCGGTGTCATCACGCGCACAATGAATGAGCTGGGAAAAGCACTGCGCGAGCGTAAAACGAGCGAGAAACAGCAGACGACGATGACTACGAAAGGTGTCAAACGGGACAACGCAGGGAAGGAGAAGCCACGAGCCACTGCGACGGGCGACACGGCGGTTGGGAAGGACGGCGACCAGCGTGAGAGGGCGGCTGGTGCTCGTCAAGCGGCAGCCGCGAGCGTCGGGAACGAGAAGAGCGCATTGGAGGAGACGAGGGAGACGCGTGGGAAGCCTCTGAGCCAAAGCCAAGACCTTCGAGGTGCGACCAGTTGCTCCTCAAAGTGTTGAGTGGGATGGCTGGGCTCTAACAGCAGCGCTCTTGTTGTGTGCGGTCAGCAGAGACGTTGAACGAAAGCCGCGAGGAACGCCGACTGCGAGAAGGAGCGGACGAACGAGCGGCCGACGGGCGCTCGAAGCGGCTCGAGACGCTGCTCGCGCGGCCGCCAGACTTGCCTGCGCGCGTGCCGAATGGTCCAGGGCCGCACTCGTGCCCACCGAGTCCGTATATCCACCTCTCGAACGTGCCGCACGGCGTTCGGCCAGTGGATATCGCGGCGTTCCTGGCGCCAGTGGACGCTGATATCAAGGCCTACTGCGTACACATCAAGTTCCTACCAGGAGCAGCAACGGGGTATGCGTTCGCGAGCATGGCGACGACGAAGCTCGCAGTCGAAGCGATCCAGTTCGCGAAAGCCGAGAAGTTCCGAGGCGGATACCTCGTTGCGAACTTTGCACGCGGGCCTGCGTGCGACACGATCACGTTCGCATGGCGTAACGACCGCGGCTGGGCGCTTGAAACGGACGGCTCGTTGCGCCGGTTCGACTTTAGCCGGTGCCAGAGCGCAGTCTGGAGCCAGCTGCACGAGACGCTGAGCGGGTTCGGCTCCTTCGACGTCCTTGAGCCCGGCAAAGTCCGCTTCCACGACATTGAGGCTGCAAGAGAAGTGATCAAGCGAACCCACTTTACGGTGGAGACGTTCGATCTCGCGCCAGTGTACAGTCTCACGGAGCAGCTGCAGAACGACGCGACGCGAGCACGCCAGAGTTTTGCGCTCAAGTCGGGTCGTGTGGGTACGTGAGGCTGCAGTTTCGTCTTCTGTGGGCTCTTTGGCTCGCTCACGAGAGGGTCGCAGACATGTGGAGAGTGGCCCCTGGCCGCGACTGACGAGCGTCTTCTCTCATGTGCTCCCGTTGATTGGCTGCAGTGGGCGATCGGGAGCCAGAGAAACAGCGTGGACAGCTTCAGAGAGATGGGGGCACCACGACCAGCACCAGTCGACACGATGCGAACGATCGAGAGCCTCGTGACCGGACGAGAGAACAGGAGTCGAGTCTGCGAGACGACGAACGTCGCGGGAGGAAGCGAACGCCGAGTCCAGAGAAGCGGTTTACGAACGGCGACCGCCACCGTGGTCGCTCTGAGTCTGAGTCTCGCCATGCGTTACTCCCAGCGTCGCGAAAGCCAAACCAGGAAGCTCGCAGCCGACGCTCTAAGTCGCGGTCGCCTGTGCCGAGTCCTCGGACGCAACACCCGCGTGGTCGCTCGAGATCGTCCTCGACGGCAGCGCGTGCGCGAGAGCGCGAGTCGAGGAACCAGAGTCGCGAGCACCACGAGAGACTGGACGACGCTGCGTCTGCTCCTTGGCTGCGAGAGCGGAACGCATCGGTGGAGCGCCGACCGCGCTCGAGAGAGCGGAAGCCGCCGCCACGCGATGCCCGTCGGCAGTCCTCGTCTCCGCCGCCTCTGTCGTCGAATCAGCGGACTGAGCACCGCCGGCCGTCCCGGTCCCGATCTGGGGACCGTATGCGGTATGTCGCTCGCGACATGAGTTCGTACGGTCCCAGTCGCCGCAGTGACAATGGGAGACCCGGACGTGACCCCGACGCTCGCGAGATGGACCGGTCGTTCGATCCCCCACCATTCGAGCGACGTGACAGCGGGTTCCCGCCGTCGAACGCCATGTCGCGCTACGGACCGGCGAGTTCCGAGCTGCCGCGAGACCGACGCGGCTTTGACCGCCCAGCGCCACGACGCGACTTCCGGGACTCGCCGCCACGCCATCCACCTCCTCCATTCATGAGTCGTGGCTCGCCTCGAATGGAGCAGCGCGGTCGCAGCCGAAGCGTCCCTCGAATTGGAGACATGCGTGGGCGGTCGCGGTCGCCTCGACGCCGTAGCCGGAGTCCTCTGCGGAACGAGCGCATGCGTTCCAGATCGCCGCAGGTGCAAGGGCGATCGAGAGAGAGTGGGCTGCGTCCGAGAGACAACGGCAGTCGTGGCCGCGAGCCGCCATTCGTCCGTCCGCTGGAGCTTACCCGTTCGTTGTCGTCCCGCGACAATGGCGATCGCTCGATCGCTGAGATTGCACGCGAGGAGCACGAGGAGATACAGCGGTTAAACCGACGCGGTGGTCTGCCGCCACCGCCTGGGTCCCTGTCGAGGTATGACGAAGGCCGACGAGACCACCCACCGACGCACTTCCCTCCACCCTCTGCTCCATTGTCGCCCCAAGGCGATGGGCGCGCTCGAGGCGGGAATTTCCATACCCCCCGCATCCGCAGCCGGAGTCCACTGGGACGACAGGGACCTCCGCCTCCGTCGGTGCCGCCACACGTGCGGGACTGGAACAACAACAACCGGGGTGACCACTCGCCAGTTCCACCGCACGTGCGCGACGTGAACCGCGATGCGAGCGGCGCGGCAGTGCCTCTTCCGTTTGAACTGAAGCGTGGCGAAAACGACAGGAGCGGACGCGACCCACCACGCTTCGAACCGAGACACGACAAGAACAACAACAATGAGCGCAACTCCCCGTCGGCCGCGTTTAAATCGCGCGAGACGGCCGTTGGACGAAGCGACGACCGTCGTGGACGCTCTCCACCTGCGTCGCCTCGCAGGGACGGCAGTGGTCGTCAGCGTCCGGCGTCACCACTGGTGGAGCGCCACCGCAACCGCAGCCGATCGCCACGGGCCCACGCTCGCACCCGCGTTGACGGACGGAACCATGACAATGGCCGCGGCAATCGGCGTGACAGTGATTACAAGGACGACACGAATCGTGGTGAGCAAGAGCCACCATCCAGCGCTTCGGACGACCAGAACAACCGGAACCGAGCAAACTGGCAAGAGCACAGCAGCACGAGCCGTCGCGACGTGGTGTCTTCGCCAGCAGGCTACAACCGCGTGACACGCTCGTCCACACCGTCGCCAGCTCGCGAGAACGACGCGACAAAGAAGCGGAGCACGCGGGAGCGGAGTCCGAGTCCGTTGGTGTCACGAACAGCTCGGAGCACTGGTGGCGATGCAGATGCGAACCGGGCGAGCGAGAAGAAGCGGCGTGTCGACGACGCGAACGACGACGACGCGGTCGTGCTGCTGAAGCCGTCCGCTGCCGCCGCGTTTGACGACATGGACGAGATGATGGTCGACTACGAGGAAGACTGATGGGGGATCCGCGTGACAGGCTGACTTGACAGCTAATGGAGTTTGTGCGGTGTCCGGAGTCGGATGAATGGACGGTGGGTGGAGGAACGAATGGATGGACGGCTTCGCTGACGGAGAAGAAGAGGACGACGAAGAAGAAGGAGGAGGAGAAGCGCCTTCATACTGCATGTGCTTTCAGAAGAGATAACAACAGACAGAAACAACGAGAGAGCGGGACTTTGGAAGCGACGACGACGCCAGGAGTCGGCTACTGCTGCTGTTGCTGCCGATACGGTTCGTCGACAGCGTCGCAGTCGCAGCTACAGTCGCGTAAGAGCCGCTAGCTCCGAACCCACGAGGTCCAGGGTGCCAGTTGCTGAGTGGTGCTCGTCAAGCTCGTGGCTGATCACCGCCGCCGAATTGTTGCTCTGGGACTCGCCTCTCGCTGCTCCTCCCGCCACGATCTTCGTCTTTCTCGAGTCGTTCGGATTCGGATGGCGCTGCTGCACCCGAACCGCCAGCGTCGCTCTTCTTCCTCCCTTTCTCGCCGCCGCCTGTCGTCGTTCTGCTTCTTATTGGCGACGTCAGTTGCGGCGGCCACGTCGCTCGACACAAGTGCTTCTTCTTCATCTCTCGCTCTCTCGCCCGGTGTCTGTCGCCACCACCGCCCCAACCGCCCCAACCGCCTTGTGCTGTTGACCGCCACTCTCGGATCACTCTTCCCTCTCCCCATCCGTGGCGTTCTTCGGTCGACCAGATCTTATGGCAAATCGCGGCGTGAACCGACATGGTCGTCAGCTCCTCTTCCTCTTCCTCCGCTTCGCGCTGCTTCTAGTGCTCGCGTCGTGGGGCTCGCTCAAAGCCGCCCCAGCCGGCATCATCCCGGACTTTGTCACGGACGCCATCAACGTCAAAGTCGTCTGTCCACCCGACTCGATGGTGTGTCCGCACGGCGGCCGCGCGTTCCGTGACAGGAACCACGACTGCCAGTTCACGCCGTGCGAGTTCGTCCCGGCCCCGACAAGTGCGCCGACAGCGCCACCAGGCACAGCGCGCACTCAGAACGCGTCCGAGTGGTTCCGGAACGACGAGTTTGTCGTGCCACGCGTGGCGTTTCGCGAGCTTAGACGTGGCAAACTGCTCGGAGACCGCGTTGCTCGCGTGTTGCGCGACAAGGCGCAGCGTGCGGCAGCGTATGCGACGTCGTTCGCGTTCGCTGCGACTGTGGATGTCGTGGCCGTGCCAACGCTTGTCGACGACGACGCGCTCGAGAGGAAGGCCAAGCGTGTGGCGCATGGCGGCATCGTGAATGAAGCGTTGTCGATCGGTGGCGACTTGGCGTTAGCGCAGCAAGGAACGCTTCTCGTGGCGGCCCGTAAGCCGTTGACACGCTTCGCGTTCTTTGGCTGGCTCGCACGGCACCCGACGCCAGAGAATATCCGCAAGATGCTCGAGCTCGTCCAAGACGCGCACAGTCTCGCGACGCTCGTGAAAGCGGAGGCGTCGAACGTGACGACCTCGGATGCGTTCGTTGCGACCCTCAAGCCCAAAGTGATTGTCGCGCTGCCGACACTCGTTGTTGCAGTGGACAGCACGAGCACTGGATCGGGCCCAGTCGGAGACTCAGAGCGATGGTTTCCACGACAGCCCAGCGCAGTTCAAGCGCAAGTGTTTGCGTTCCTCGAGCGTCGACTGAAGGAGCTCGGGATCATCAATGACCAGAGCTCTGAACCGCCGTCAACAGCTTCCACTGCGACTCGGGCTCAGGACGCCGCTAACGTCAACGCTAACGCGGCGACGTTGACGTCCGGAGCAGAGACGATTGCGGCCGCCGCCGCACTCTCCCACAACACGAGCCTCGCGTTCGCAGCCGGGTATCGAGGCGTGAGTGCGTCCATCGCTGCATTCCTCACGCCACTGTCGTCGCTCATTGGAGACGACAGGCAGGGCAATGACGGCGGCAACACAACAGCCAATGGTACGTTCGCGAAGAACGCGTCGTCGGTGTGGAACTTTACGATGCTGCGTTGCGATGTGTTCGACGAGCTCCTGCGCACGCACTCGAGCATTCCGCTCACAGTGGTGCAAGGGCTTCCGCCAACGCCGGAGCTTCCGTTAATGGTTCGACCGCCACGGCCGGCCGAACCATCACGCGAACAGCTTCAGCAGCAACCGAGTGGTCGGGATAGCGAGTTGAGCAGTGGTGAGAGTGCACTGTCGTCTGCCGCGAGAGCGCCGACCGTCGTCTTTTCTTGCTGGGTGTACCAGCAACTGGCGGATGCGCCAGAGCTCTCGACTGTCGATGTGGCGTCGCTGGCAGCCGTGCGCTTCGAACAGCAGCAACATTGACGTCCGTTCTGCACCAACCGACCGCTTGATGGAGAAACGGATGGAGCGTCGATAGTGAGAATGCGAGAGCTGTGGTTGCGTTTCGCTGCTGTTCGTGGATGAAGGGACCACAGGAAGTCTGAGTTTGCAGTGAAGCATCACCCCGATCTCCCATTGATGAGATGGGACTCAAGGTGTGCAGCCATCTTGGGACATCTTTTATCAGAAGATGGATATTGAGGGGATGGATATTGTGTATTAGAATCATCTGCGGCATATGAACTGGGAGATTCGAATAGACGTTTTTCTCTTGCAGAGATGAGATGTGGCGAGAGGTTATCGCATACAAAATCCAAGTGTGGATATTAATTTTTAATCACCATTCTTACTGGATATTTACTCGCACATAATGTGCGAGCAGCACCACCAACAGCGAGTGCAAGTGTATCGACACTTTCAAAGAGCTCTCTGCTCGAAGTTGTCCGCATGCTTCATCACGACCGCGCTCGTGAAAACTCTTTTGATACACCACTATGTATCGAGAACTCGTGATTGGGCTGGTGCGTTGCTCAGAACGCGAGAACGCTCACGAGCACCAGTTAAGTCTGCACTTTTCTCACCATGCTGGTGGTTCTCGTGCGCTCAGCCCCACTTGCTGCCATCCGGCGAACGCCTCATGGCACATGGGCACCACCACAATGAGGTGCACTGAACGCTCTGCAACGATGTGTACAGTACTGTTGTTTTGGCACCAGTGCTCTCTCCGATCGAATCTCATCTTTGCACTCCATTTCGCAGCATGTGTACTGTACAATATGAATTCTCCACCCACCAAGCTTCCTTGCACTTAATTTTATAATCTATTTTTCTTCGGCATAAAAAGAGGTCGCTGCGTCGATCCTTCCTTCCACGCACGCACCAGCTCAGTCAGCGATTTTCTCTCCACCACGCACCCACACGTCGAGTCCGCCGTCGCACGCAAGCCCCATGTCTGCGCCAGTCGACCTCGGGCTCTTTGACTTTTTCCGCTCGCGCTCGAGCTCGTTGCGCGGCCACAGCAGCACGAAAGACGCCGAGCCGCCCACCCAGGCGCAGCTGCCACTGCCGCCCGCGAGCGTCTCCGCCACTTCTGCGTCCGCCCCGCCAGCGATACGCGCACCCCCAGCCAGCGCCCCCGCGTCACTCGACTCAATGACCACCACCGCGTCGGTCGAGTCGGCCGTCCACCGTCACGACGACGACGACGGGTCCGCGTCCGACTCGGCGTCCGACTCGGAGCTCGACGCGAAGCCGTCGCCACCCGCAAGCGAGAGCCTCGGGAGCATCCAGAACTACGAAGTGCTCAAAGAGCTCGGGCGGGGAGCGACTGCAGTCGTGCAGCTCGGCAAGCACAAGCACACGGCCGAGCTTGTGGCGCTCAAAGTGTTTAAAACGTCGCTGCTTAAGAAGATGCGGGAAGTGAAGCGTGTGGGGCGTCGCATGGTCGTCTCGACCGCACTCGACAAGGTGCAGGTCGAGATTGCGATTATGAAGAAGCTCCAGCACGCCAACTTGCTGAATCTGCTCGAAGTCTTTGATGACGACTCCGAGACGCTGGTGCTGATGCTCGAGTACGCGCCGTTTGGCCAAGTTATGGAGTGGGACGCAGATGCGCGGCTGTACAAGCCGACAACGATGGGTGCGAGCGGCGCCAAGACGACGACGACGGCCACAAGGTTCTCGGAAGCGGAGCTGCGCCAGTGTGCGCGCCAGCTGCTGCTGGGGCTCGAGTACCTCCATGAGAACAACATTTGCCACCGCGACCTCAAGCCTGAGAACATTCTCGTCGCTGGCGACGGCGTGTACAAGATTGCGGACTTTGGCGTCGCGCACTTGTTTGAAGAGGAGAAGGCCGCTGCGTTCGCCAGCAACAGCAACAGCCCCAATAATGAGAGCAACCAGACGCCGCCCGTGTCGGCGGAGCGGAAGAAAGGGTACGTGACGTCGACAGCTGGGACGTACGCGTTCATGGCGCCCGAGACGCTCAAAGGCGGGGCGTACGACGCGTACGCGGCCGACGTGTGGGCGCTCGGCGTGACGCTCCACGCGCTGGCGCTCGGCCGGATCCCGTTCTACGACCCGGACGTCGTGACGCTCTTTGAGCTGATTGAGACCGAGCCGATCGTGTTGCCGGCCAACGACGACAACAATAACAACTCAGAGAACAACGCCAGCTTGTCGCAGGACGTGTGCGCGTTCCTGTACGGGCTGCTGGAGAAAGATCCAGAGAAGCGGTGGAGCCTAAAACAGTGCAAAGACCACCCGTGGCTCGTCGAAGACCTGGACGAAGACGCGGTCCGTGCGTTCCGAGACGCGGAGCACGAACTCGTGACTGTGAGCTCGGAAGAAGTCGCGAGCGCGGTGACTAAAGTGTCGTCGTTCAGCGTCCTGATGCGCGTGAAGCTCGGTGCGAACCGGTGGCTGCGGAAGGCGCAGCGGTCGTCGGACGAGCGGAAGCGAGCGTCGCTGTCTGCAGACGACTTTCCACGCTCTTCGATCGGTGGGTCCATGAGCTCTGTGGAAGAAGGGGCGAGCGAGACGAAGATGAAGACAGCGGTGTCGCTGCCGGACAACCAGGCGGAGATTTGAGGCGAAGAAGAGGCCGAGGAGGGCGCGCTCGAGCGTTCCTAGTTTAGTAGTTAACCCACCACCACGTGAATGAATGAATGAATTGCGTGTTTGAACACGTGCGTGTGGAGAAATGGGTTTGTGTCAGCAGGCTCGAAGGATGAAGGCGCCGATCACGAGGGCGAGCGAGTCGAGTCCGAGTCGCGCGTGGCACGCGGCGGAGACAGAGGTGAGGCGGTCGCACGTGCTGGTGTTGTTTGAACATCTTGTGTTAGGAGAATCTCATTCTCTTTGAGCTCTCTCTCCCTCTGTTTTTCGTTACCTTTCACCACCTGTTGCATGCACTGGTGGTAATGCCCTACAATAGTGAGACAAAGATCCTATTTTAGTATCGTTGGCACCTGAGTTTCTCCATTTCGCTCTTCTCGGAATGCCTGGCAACCGCTCGTACCGCACGGCGCAGTCGTCGCGGCGCACGTCGTCGCACCTCAGCGCGGGTGGCTTCAGCTCGAGCGACAGTTTCCTCAGCAGCAGCCAGCAGGCTACCGCGAGCCACTGGGGGCTCCGGCCAGAGCCGCTCTTCGGTGGCGACAGCGATGACGGCGGCGGCGCCAGCAGCCGGGAGAGCCTGAGTCTGAGCTACCAGCAGAGCCTCGGCGGTGGCGGCGGCCGCGAGTCGCTCGCGACGCTGCACCTCGACTCGTCGCTTAGCAGCATCCCGTCCATGGACGACTTCCCAGACGGCGACAGCGACAGCGACGACCAGAGCTTTGAGCTCCAGCTGCTCGCGTACCGGTGGATCTACGTTCTCCAAGGCGCGTTCCTCGGACTGCTCGGGCCAGCGCTGCAGCACTTCTCGCAGCTCGCACGCGACGGCGCAGGCCTCGACAGCCCCGTGTCGTCGTTTGGTCCGATCTTTGCAGCCCACGGCGGCGCTGCACTGGTCGTGTCGTTTGTGAGCGAGCTCGTGCTGAACGTCGCGATCGAGATGAGTGTGCTCAAGTACCTCATGGTCGGGCTGGTGCTCGCGAGCGGTGCCTGGTACGCGTGTCTGCCGCCTGTCGCCGCCGCCTCTGGCAGCCTCGGTGTCGGCGTCTACTTTATCGCCAAGGGCGTCTGGTCTGCGCTCCTCAACATCTCGTACGTGGCGTGTGCTTGTGCTTGTAGAGGGTGGTGGGTGAGTGCGTGTACGTCTCTGTACAAGAGCAATCATGACACTCACATGGATACATTTATCCATTTATCCATCTGGTACCTCCAGATTAAATCGGTGCGTGCTGTGGATCGCGGGCGAGAAGGTCGAGCGCGGCCGCAGCCTCGTGACGTCGCTCAACTTTGCGTTCGGCTTTGGCGCGATGCTCGGGCCCGCACTGGCGCTCGTGCTTCACGCGCTCTCGCTCTCGCTCAGCTACGCGTTCTACGGCCTCGCCCTCGCCACGACCGTCCCGACCGTCCTCCTCCTGGCCGTCGCGAGCCCCCGTCCGCTCCACGGCCGTGACGAGCACCAGACACTCTTGGGCTTCGAAGACCCGACGCGACGCGTGCCGACAGTGCCGAGTCCGATCGTCGGCGGCGTGTTTCTGCACGTGAAGCACTACGGCGGGTCGGCAAACTACAACCCGGACACGTACGACCCGCAGAACAACCTCATCATCCTCATGGTCACGCTCTTCGCGACGCTGCTCTTTGGGATCCAGCTCAGTCTCGGCGCGTTCTTGTTTGACTACGTCGGCCACGTGCTGAAAGTGTCTGGGTCGACGACGCCGCTGTCGCCCGAGCAGATCTACGTCTGGGGCTGTGTGCTCCTGCTGCTCTTCTGGGCCGCGCTCTGGCTCTCGTACGCCTTCTTCTCGTCCTACATGTTCCACGCGCTCAACCTCTTCTCGATCTTCCACCTCTCGCTCGCGTGCGCGCTGAGCGCGTTCGGGCTCCTCTTTGGCGCCCACGCGGCGTCGCCTGGCTTCGCGACGTTCACGCTCTGTCTCGTGTTGCTCGGCGGTGCGCTCGCGCCGCTCTTCACGCTCAGCATCCACTGCCTCACGCGCGTAATCAACGAGTTGCTCATCCGGCGCGTGTCGTCGCTCATTGTGTTTGGCTGCGGCATGGGCGAGATCTTCCTGCCCGTGCTCATGGGCTTCTTCATGAGCGGCCAGAGCGGACAGCTCTACGGCTCGGTCGCCGTCAGCTACATGCTCTTCATCCTCACGCTCGCGCTCGTGGGCGTCAGCGGCACGTTGCTCGTCATGGTCAAGCACAAGCTCAAGGAGCACGCGGTGCAGA
Organism: Globisporangium megalacanthum; assembly: GCA_023334115.1. Lineage (NCBI taxonomy): Eukaryota > Oomycota > Peronosporomycetes > Pythiales > Pythiaceae > Globisporangium > Globisporangium megalacanthum. The sequence goes on along the minus strand of JAASGD010000871.1, from coordinate 1,872 downwards.
CGAGCGGCTCGTACGTCGTGGCTGGCGGCGGGAACGGCGGACCGAGTGGGCTCGCTGGCGGCGGTGGTGGTGGCAAGAAGAAGAGCGGTGGTGGCAGCAGCGCAGGGCACTACACTGGCCGCGCGTGAGGTCAGTCCTGCTGTCTCCACCGATCGCAAGCTACATGTAGTTCCTAGACGACAGCCCGTTCCGAGCCGACAGTCCTAAAACCATAACTAGTCCAGTATCCCCTCCTGGTTGCTACCTAAATAACAGCCAAATCCTAGCCGAAAATTCCTAAAACTAAAACATCAGCCCACAAAAAGTGCAAGCCCGCATCTGCAACCTTGAGCTTGAGAAGTCTGCGTTGTGTCATACCGTCCACTGGCCTTTGAAGCGGTTTCCTTCTCCGCCAACGCGCGGGGGATGGACGACGAACTGGACCCGCACAGTTTGTCCGTCCACCATCCTGTCGAACCCCCTAAACTAGGGTAAAGTTATAAAACTAACATTATACAATATTACGCAAACCCACGACCAAGCGAGAGGTCGCTCCTGGCTACTTCCTAAACGACAGCCAGTTTCTAGCCGACAGTACGGGTCCCTAAACTAAAACATCAGATTCTGAAAAGATCTGACTGCTGCGACACTCAAACTCAAGTCAGACTGAGTGCCACGCTTAGCGCGGAAAGCTCTGGATTTTGAACTTATGGTTACTGACAATTCAAAATCACATACCGTTGCCGAACAAGAGCATGTCCTCGAGCTCGTTGCTCGAGATGACTCCGATCCGACGTTGCGGGGGTCGGTCGGTCAGTCCCGTCGGCGCCTGTGGCACTTTTTTAGTTTGGACCTACCAGATTTTATATCCGTAAAAATGTAATATTAAAAAAGCGAATGTCGACTGTCTGTCCCTCGTGCAACATTTTTCACATGATGTTGCACGAGCAGAAATCGTTTTTAACAGTTTTTATACTGTTCACCAATTGATCAATGTCATCTTTAAACGAAAAACAAATTAAACAAGTTAAATTCAAGTCCGTTGGCGATTCAAGTATAAAATTATACAGTGTATATGTTTTTGCTAGACACTGGGATCTCTGAGATCCCGGAGTAACTCTGGATTAAAATCCAGAGAACAGATAGCCAAATATTGTAGAAGATTGAACTAACGTTACCTAGAGTTCTGTAGGACTCTCGGTAATTCAATATTGTACCAGTGTAGGTACACTGCTGGCCAGGATTATAGTTTCACCCATGTTTGGTGCTGTATCTCAGCCAATTTTTCGAATCTGCCGATGCTGTTTAGATATGTGATTCGAGTTGATTCGGTCGACAGAACACACACACATAGCTTTCAAACAACACAGTGGGTGACATCGCTCCCATACAAATTTCAGATTTGGAGCGTGGACCAGTATTAGTCCCACTCAAATCAATACAAAAATCAAGATATCAGGAGTGATGGTAGTGTCATTCAATAGTGTGTCTTGCCTCCCTTCTGCTCGATGACCTCGATGCAACACCTCGGCATGGAGTCGACGAGCGAGCAGAGCGTATCGTCGCTGATGCCATGCCAAGCTGCCTGCACTGCTGCACTCAACTCTGTCACTGTCTGGTACTGCCTCCCTAAGCTGTACACCTTTCGCGCCACGATCGCCCACAGATTCTCAATTGGATTGAGATCTGGCGATCGCGATGGCCACGACATGACGCTCACGCTCTAATCCGAGAAGAACTCGCTCGTCCGCTGCGCGGTATGGATTGCAGCATTGTCTTGCTGAAACACGTACTCGAGGCCGTGCTGCCTGTGCGCGAACGGCAACATGTACTCGGACAGCGTGTGGACGTATGCGTTCGCGTCTTGCCTGCCCTTGAGCTCAGCCAGCTTGG
>JAASGD010000870.1:0-15355 GCA_023334115.1 Globisporangium megalacanthum | reverse complement strand
CTTCAAGTACTTGATCACGTGGAACACGCAAATCAGGATGCGCGCTTCTGGGAACTGCTTGCGCAGCACCTGGATCTCTTGAAGGTCTTTGTTAACGATGATGACGCGCAACATCTTGAACCTGTCCGGGTGGGCGCGCGCAAAGTGCTCGAGCGACTTCTCCATATACCAGTCGCCGTTGGTTTCCAGCAGCGACTGTTGCACCACTTGCCCTTCGCTGAACTCGTCCATAACCATGAACGTGCACAGCTGGTAGTTGTAGATACAGCACAACACGACAACAACAACAACACAAACCCACATGTCAGATCCTGGACCAGACCTGGACAAATTCTGGACGAATCCTGGACGCACCGATTGGTCTTGTGCGTACAGTCGACCAGGAGAAGCTCGGAGAAGCGGGAGTACATCTCTCGCATGTGCTTGGTAGTCATCGAAATGACGCCGCTCTCTCCCGCGTCCGTCTCGTCCACGGTCACCATACACCCCGTCGTTCTCGTTCATAAAGTCAGCGAGTACGCGTGCTGTTGCCTCGTCGTCGCCCTTGGTGGCCACGCTTGTTCGGTGTGCTTGCACCATGTTGTCCACGTCCCTCTTGACGACGCCCTCCTGATTCTCCAGCAGGAAGTCGTAAATCTTGAAGCGTTGCGTGCCCGCCGCGATCATCGTGTTGACCTTCGCTTCAGTCTCGCCAGACGCGGCACCTCGGGATGACGGGTAGGTACCAACGTGTCGTCGTCGATCCGGTGGTTGTGCTGCACCAGGCTGTTCTTGACAGCGAGCTTCCACACGCCGTCCTGCGACACGACTTGCACGGTAAAACGGAACGGACATTCCGTGTACCGCAGGTGCCGCCTTGGTCGCTTGCCGATCCCATGCTCCTTGGGCTTCTAGCCATGCGTGCAGATGTACGTCCTCTTGATCTTTCCCACTCCACCGGCACCAGTGGGACCGGCACACCGGATAGCGCAGCCTTCGTGCTGAAGAGCCGCTTGTTCCACTGAGCACACGTCGTCACCTCGTTCACCCGAATGAGTTAGTGCGTCTCGTCCATGCACTTGTTAAGGTACACAGCTCAGGCTTCCCAGCTGTCGTGTTCTGGCTCGAGAACCGGAACTCGAACATTCTCCTTCAAAACCTGGATGACATCTGGGCGAGTCCTGGGCTCGACCTGGGCGCTGTCGCTGTCCTGCTCCTCCCCGGGCGCGTCACCACTGGCCTCGTCGGCTTCCCCCGAGCTTGACGACGCTCTCTTCCGGTTTCTTTGACTCGTCGTGTCTTCGCTGCCGGCCGCACGAGGGGTCTCTTCTCGTGCTTGCTAGACAGCCGCGTGGTGCTGGGCGGTAACAGCACGCGTGACATGATTGGCGGTCGGCTTCGCCGGAGCTGGCGTCTTCGTCGGAGCTGGCGGCTTCTCTTCGTCGTTGCCTCCGAGCATGAGTGGGTCCAACGGCGGGGCGACTCGGGCCTGCAGCCGTGGGCTTTTGCGCGATGTCGGAGTTGCGTCTCCAGTGGCGGGGTCGTTGGGGCGGAGCCTCGGGCTTCTGTGAGGTGTCGTGGTCGCAGTGGCACCTGCTTGCGAAGCGGCTGCATCTCCGCCACCGTCATCCACCGGAGTCCCCGGCCGACTCTGCGCGGCTTGCGCGTCGGCTTTGGTGCTGCTCATCCTGTCAATACAATCCACGGCGATCAACCCATATCAGATACCATTGACCGCGAATAGAGCTTCACCTTTGCACACACATCATGAACTCGTAACCCAGACACACACTCTACAGTCATAAACGCCTCACCTTCTGTTGGTTCTATTTTCTGCACGCAAGGTAGCGCAGACTGATCTACCGAGTTGACCGGCTGAGACCTGCCACGTCCAGCAAGTTTGGTGACCGCAAGTCAGCAAACCATTCAGGACTGGCCCAGGATTTGTCCAGGATTTAAACACGAACTCTTCACACAGCGCCGTGTCTCACCTCTCGTCTCTTGACTCGTCTGCGGTCTCGTGCGTGCTGTGCTGTCGCTGTGTTGAGTACGCGGTCTCTTGCGCGCCAATAGTGCTTGCTCAGACCTGGTACGACAACAGCAACACATCCACAAGCACACACGATTAGATCCAGAATTCTGTTCATGTCGAAACCAGGATTCGCCCAGGATTTAAACGCGAGCACTTCAAACAGCAACTTGTCGCGCCTCTTGGCTCCTGGCTTGTCTGCGGTCTCGTGCGTGCTGTAGTGTCGCTGGCTGAGTACGCGGTCTCTTGCGCGCCAGCAGTGTTTGCTCAGACCTGGCGTTGCATCAACAACATAGCCACGAGCATTCAGAGTCAGATCCAGGATTTCATCCATATCTAGACCAGGACTTGCACAGGATCCGGACCGCAAGATTGCGCACGTCGTCTGGACGCTCTTCTTGGCTCTCTTTGCACCTCTTGTCACGCGTGTGCCGCCTCTTGGGCCTGCTGACGTTCTGTCAGCAAGCTCGCGTGTGTGGTGCCGGTGAAACTGACTGTAGCGTGCCTGCGACACATAAATCACGAAAATATGATGCCCGTCTCCTTTCGAATCAGCGCCCACGCGCCCAAAAAGACCGCAGACGAACCACACACGCATTGAATACCCACCTCCGTGCTGCTGCTTGAGCTTGGGGGCGCTTGGGAGCACGTCTGCGAGATCTGGCTGCTCAAAACGTCACAAAATGCGACAAAACAGGCGTCAGAACGCCAAACTTGCACCTCCCACACGCCAAAAGGCCGCCTCAGGCTGCACGGACAGCTCACACGCCTCGCCGACCACCTCCGAGCTTCTGCTTGCGCTTTGGAGCTCGTCTGCGCAGTATGGCTGCTCAAAATGGCACCAACACGCTTAAAACAGGCGTCAGAACGCCAAACTGGCGCCTCCCACGCGCGAAAAGACCACCACACTCTGCCCCGACACTTCACTCGCCTCTCTGACTCGCCTCCGAGCTTCTTCTGGCACTTGGGAGCACGACAGCGCGATCTGGCTGCTCAAAGCACCAGATAGACGCCAAGTACGCGTCAGAGCTCCAAACTTGCGTCTCCGACGCACCAGAAGACAGTCACAGGAGCCACACACGTCACGCACGCTCTCCTCGACGCACCAGAAGCCTCCATTAGTCCGCACCGACCCGCTCCGGGTGCCGCTCGAGTCTGAGCGCCGTTGATCCTGGAAAGGGGGTTTGATTTGGAATTTGAGTGGCTTGTATGCCACTCAATCACTCGGTTTTTTATTTTGGGGAAATTCGAAATCGGTCCCTGGAATTCCCATTTATTCGAAATTGGTCCCCTTTCACCCCCTGTTGTAGCAACATGACATTTAATCAGTGAAATTCAGCTTTGAGATGTATTTTTCAGTGGTGTGGATCTGAGAGAGAATTTTCGACTGAAGTCAAATGTACCCGACGTTTACTCTGTACCTCAACTGTACCCTGTAACTCATCCGTGCTGTGTACCCAAAAGGTACCGTGCACTCATTGTGTACCGTGTGACACATACATCATCAGAGCAGCTGCCATAGCGCTTGTAACACGCGGTTCTTGGTATCCGTGGCGATGCAGTCTCGAGTAGGTCCTCTTGGTGCGCTGCGCGCTCCACACTCGCTGCATTAAATCGGCGGTTCCTCTGCCCTCTCTGTTTAGTGAGAGCGTTCTAGCGCGATCCGTAATGCGGGTGATGAAGCGGTTCTCGACGTGCCTGGGCTAAGAGAGAGTGTTAGATACCACCGTATCGTGCTCTCCAACTAGGAGTCGCAGGCACTGCGTCAACGCTATTAATGCCGCAACCACAACGTTGTAGACGCCCTTGTCGGCAAAGACGGCGCTGTGCTCGGCGGCGCTCATTTCCGTTGCAATTGGATTTGCTGTTGGGGATTTGAGTGGACGTCAGCATCCTTTTCATTGGCTCGGATAAATACGCATGGTACGGGGTACCATTAAATCGGTACACTGCCATTGTACTAATTGCGCAAAAAAGTTTAAGCCCCGAACATTTTTCGGGAACGTGTGGTCAGGTGGAGGCAGGACACAAATGGAAAGAGAGAAAGAGAGAAAGAGAGTGTGATAGTGGTGCAGTTGTGTGTGTGTACCCGGGCTGCATCAAGCGGCTCCTTACGTCATAGTTCGCGCTGATCCTTCGCAGTGCTTATGTCGATGCGGGCAATGTGCGACTCCTGCTATGGGATCAGTACGAGGCGCGCTGGACGATGATCCGGCGACTGAAAATGCGTTCTTCGATACGCACTTCCAAGCGGTTATCGTGCGCCCCCTCGTGATGGATAAGCTGCTGCGACTTCATCTCCCAGCTGAGCAAGACAGCGCGGTCTTGAGCGCTGTTGAGACCACCTACGCTGATTCGGCCACAGACGAGTGTTAGCAGGTAAAGCCATTGGTCAACGGGGCGGCTCACTAAGCGACCACTAGCGACAGCAGCGAGATATTGGGTCGCAAGCGTAAGGCGCGAGGGACGATACCACCGTCGTAAGCGCTGGCGAACAAAGACGCGGCAGAGGTCTAGGACGCCGCGCGCCATGAACACTTTCGCAGTTGCTCAGATAGTGTATGGCCACACGGTAGAATTCGGGAATACAATATCATTTGTGCACACGGTACGGATGAGCTACAGGGTACAGTTGAGCTACAGGGCACAGTTGAGGTACAGGGTAAACATCGGATACATTTGACTTCAGTCGAAAATTCTCTCTCAGATCCACACCACTGAAAAATACATCTCAAAGCTGAATTTCACTGATTAAATGTCATGTTGCTACAACAGGGGGTGAAAGGGGACCGATTTCGAATAAATGGGAATTCCAGGGACCGATCTCGGATTTCCCCTTTTATTTTTCCTTCCCTCCAGTTAGGTTGGGGGTGTTTGGAGCTGGGAAAGGTATTTTTGCTTACTTCGATCCTGGAGGAGTCCGGACTTTGAGTCCTGGACTGGATCTGATCGTACCACTCTTCCCAGTTCTGGACGGAAGCACCTCCGAAAAAACAATCTGAACGGTATTTGCTCATGCAAGTTCTGTGGTCATGATTTTATGACAATGAATCATGGTCCGTTTTATTCCGGGAAATACAGTACACCAATTCCACAATTATCACGCAATTCGAGCCACATTTGTCGTTGCTGATGCTGTGGCCGCGCGAGGAGTTCCATGCCGCGTACGCGCAGATCAAGCACGATGGCATCCAGAGCGGCGGCTGCAGCGTGTTGGTGCTCGTTGCAATGGACGTGGACGCCCTCTGCGCGTGCGAGATCCTCACGAGTCTCTTCAAGACCGACTTCCTCAGCTACTCCCTGCTCGCTGTGCGCGGCTACGACGACATCATGCGCGTCCGCGAAGCGCGCATCCGCGACGAAAGCGGTCGCGTGCGTGTGAGCGAGCTGCGCTCCGTTGTGATGATCAATTGCGGTGCGATCGTGAACGTACTGGGGCTGCTGGCGCTGCCACCACACATGCGCTGCTACGTCTTTGACAGCCACCGGCCGATCCACCTCGCCAACATTTACGACGCCAGCCAGCAGGTGATCGTGTTCGACGATGGCACTCAAGCGATTGACGACTACCCGGCCGACGGCTCCGATATTGAAAACGACGACTTTGAAGACGAGGAGGAGGAGGAAGAGGATGAAGAAGATGAGGAGGACGAGGAAGTCGAGGAAGACGAGGAGGACGACGGCGAGGCAGAGGTGGACTTTGGCATGACCATTCCAACTACCATCGATCCAGAGCAGGGCGATGACGAGGAGACGCCAGTGACGTCGTCACAAGAGGCAGTGACAGGAGAGAAGCGGAAGCGCATCGACGAGGACGACGAGGACGTTATAAGTACTCAAGACGGCGACGACAACGACAGCACGACCGCTGTGGCTCGGAAGAAACTGCGAGAGCCCACGTCGCCGTCTGATCTCCTCGACGATCCAGACGAGACGCAGGCGGCCACAGCTAGTGGAAGCAGACAAGACACGGACGACACGAACGCGGATCCGTCCGACGAGCACGAGTCGCTCAAGCTCTCGAAGCGCAAGCGGCGCGAAGAGCTCCTCCGGTACTACCGTGGGTCGTACACTGGCGCTCCCGCTGCGACGATCGCGTTCGAGCTCGCGCAGCAGATGAACAGCTCCCAGCGCGACCTGCTCTGGTTCGCAATCATTGGGCTCACGAAGCAGTTCGTGATGGAAGAGATCGACGCAGACAACTACAACCTCATGGTCGACCGCTTCCAGGACGACGTCCTGGCGCTCGACTCGTCGTCAGCAGCCGCAGGAGCGAACCCGACTGGCGCTGACGACGGCCTCGTGCTGAATCCAGCGTACGAGCACGGGAAGATCACGTTCGAGGAAGAGTTCCGGTTCATGTGCTACCGCCACTGGTCGCTGTACGAAGCCATGTACTACTCGGACTACGTATCGTCGAAGCTGGGGCTGTACCTCGACCAGGCGAGGCGCTTTGGTGCACGCAGTGCGACGAGCGGCAGTAGTGACAGCGAGACAGCGCTTCACGTCTTCCTCGCGCGCATGGGCTTCTCGCTGCGCCAGAGCCAGCAAAAGTTCACGTACATGCCGCTCGAGATGAAGCGGATGCTGCGCGAGAAGACGCAGGAGATCGCGCCGGACTTTGGGCTCGACGACCTCTTCTACGGCTCGTTCAAGCGCCAGTTTGCGTTCCAGTACCAGCTGTGTGCAGCCGACGCTGTGCGCGGGCTCCAAGCGCTGCTCGAAGCGCCCGAGTCGTACATCTCGACCGTGTTCCAGGCTGAGAACCACCAGCAACAGAACACGTGGGCGAGCATGTTTAGCATCGACGCGAGCGGGATCTCGTACGCCAACGGCAGCAGCGAGGCCGCAAGTGGCAGCAACGAGGACGCCGAGAGCGACGACGCGGGCGACTCGCTCCGCGACTTTCGGCAGCAGAACTTTGTGCTCGCGCACACGGCGCTGTCGTGTCGCTCCGTGGCGTCCAGTAAGCTCATGGAGAGCGGCATCAAGGTCGCGATGGAGCTGAAGCAAGCAGTCGTGCGCGTCGGCATCTCCATCATGGAACGCAAGCTCATTGTGCGCGTGAAGCACTTTCGCTACGTGTCGCTCACGGTCCCAGAGCGCGAGCAAGAGCTGTTTGCGAACGCGAACGTGCTCACGCAGCTCGCGCTCTTCTTGCTCAACGTGCATCGAGCGAGCGGCAAGTGGGGCGGTGCTGGAAAGGCGCTCAAGCCAGCGAAGAAGAACAGCGGCGACAGTGACGAGCAAGCGGACGACGCGGATGACGAGCTGAGTGCAGCAGCGGCAAGCAAAGCGATCGTGCCGCTTGTGCTCATCACGCGGAACCCAGCGCAAAACTGCTTCCTGGTCATCGGCATCACGTGTCCGACGCACCCGGGCGAGATCCACCGCAAGTGCGTTCGTGCTGCTGCTTGCTTGGTCGGCGTGTTGTGTGACGTGTTGTGTGGCGAGTACGAACCGAGTGCACCTAACGGACCCTAACGGACTCGTGTGTGACGCGTGACAGTACGCTTGGGACGGCGTTTAAGCTCGCAGCGGGGGAAACGGGTGCGAACTTCCGCCAAGACGGCTTCACGAGCGCCGTGATGGAGATCCAGACGGACGAGATCCACTACTTTGTCGAGCAACTCCACAACGTACTGGACGCGTAGACGATGTCGTCGCCAGCCAGTCTGCGCTCCAACAAGAGACGACAATGCCACTACGACAACTCTGTTCGTGCGTCTGCGTCTTGGAGAGCTGCTCACACACGCGCCGTGTTACTCTACTGTCTTCGACGCCCTTCTCTTCCCTTCTCTCGTCTCGTCTCGTGTCCAGTCGTCCATGTCACTCAACACGCGCCCACCAAAGCTAACGCCACCACCGGAGAGCGAAGCGCTTTCACTCTCTCCCTACCGTCGTGTGCCTGCCCTTCCGTGCTGGTGGTGGCTACAGCGCCACGCCGCGCTCGCCGCTCTTCGTGTGTAGCACTGGCGAGTCGGCGGTCGCGTTCGCGTCCGTCTCGCCGTGCACCTTGGCAGCGCGGCCAGTGCGACGAGCGGCCGCTGCAGTGTTCACCCACTTCTTCGCCAAGCCAAACCTGTTCGCACCAGCACGGAGCAGCTGCGACGACTTCGCAGTCGGCTGCTTCAGAGCGTTGCTAAAGCGCGGAGCAGCCGGCATGCGCGAACGCCGCTCCAGGAGCCGCGACACGTCTGTCGACGGCCGGTCCGCGTCCAAGTCGGGGTCGTCGTGTTGGTGCGGGTGCTCGGCCCAGTCTTCGTCGTCGTCATCGTCATCATCGTCGTCGTCCCGTTCGGACGCAGAGCTGAGCGTCTCGGTCTCGGTCGAGCCGTTCGAGTCGACAGTCTCAGTGGCCGAGCGCGAGCGGTTCTTGCTCCCGAGCTGCTCCGCGAGCATCGTGTACTCGGCGTGGGCCGCCTCGAGCTGCTGCTTCTTGGCGCTGATGCGCTGCCGCAGCTCGAGCTCCTTCACGTGATTCGACGCGTCCAGCACCTCGCGCTCCAACGTCCACTCGGTCACGAGGTTTTCGAGCTCAATGTTGGCTTCGAGGATCTCTTCGAGCTGCTGGCGCAGCCGCGCGTTCTCGTCGCGCGCCGCCAGGAGCTCCGCGTCGTTGGCCATCTCGCGGGCCGCTTCGACTTTGAGCACCGCGAACTGCTGGCGCGCCAACCGCCCGCGCGTGAGCTTCTGCACTGTCACCGCCGCGTGCTTCTGCTTCTCGGCCTCGCGCTGCAGTGCGAGCTGCTGCTGGCGCTGTCGCTCTTCCTCTTCGCGCTGCAACTCGAGCTGCCGCTGTCGCTCACGCTCTTCCTCCTCCCGTCTCTGCTTCTCCTCTGCGAGAAGCCGCTGTCGCTCACGCTCTTCTTCCTCACGCCGCTGCTGCTCCTCTGCAAGCTGCTGCTGTCGCACACGCTCGGCCTCTTCTGCGAGCACCCGGAGCCGCTCGTTCTCTTCCGCTTCCGCCTCCTGCTGCAGCCGCCGCTTCTCTGCTGCGACCTGAGCCACGAGCTTCGCGACCGCACTGCGCGCTAGGAACCCGCGCACGAGCCGCTGGATCGTGCCTGCGCTCTGCTCGCGCTGAACACCGTACAGCCGCGCTTGTTCCGCACGCTGCTGTCGCGCGAGCTCCCGGAGCTCTGCCTGCTCGCGTGCATGCGTCGCCTGGCGCTGCGACAACTCCCGACGCGCCAAGAAGCACCGGACGGCGCACTGGATGCGGACTGCGCGGGCTGCCCGCAGCACTGCAGAGAACGCCCGTCGGCCTGCGTGGCCGCGGTAGACGCGCTGGATCTGCAACGCACGGTGCTCGCACAGCACTGCAAAGAAGACACGACGGCCTTGGACCCCACGCCAGACGCGCTGGACGAGCGCGACAGCTGCCCGCATGCGCGCTAAGCGACGCACTGCGACAAACACTTTGGCTCGGCGCTGCATCAGTACGAGCGCACAGCGCATCGCGACATACTGGCGGTGGGCGCACAACCCGCGCCAAGCGCTCTGGATGCGAGCGGCGAACGCAAAGAGCTTGGCCGCGCGTGCGTGCTCGAGCTTCTCGAGCACTCCTTTCTGCAAGTAGATCTTGGTCGTGCCCATCTGGTACTCGGCCGGCGTCTGGAGCGCAAACTGCCGCACGAGCGACGTACAGTGCGCGACAGCCGCGTCGTCGCTACTGGCCTCTCGCTCTGCGTCCGAGAGGAAGATGGCAAACTCGCTCGCGAACGCAGCGTGGAGCAGGCGGTTCGGGTACCCTGCACGCACGATCGAGATGGCTTCAATGACACCGGCACACCGGAGCTGGGCGACGACCATCGGCGCGTCAATCACACGCGGACTCTTGACGCTGTTGGGCTTGATACACCGGATGTAGTGCACGTTCGTGAGCCCAATGTTGTCCATGAGGCGGTTCAGCGACACTTTGAACTGCGTCCCGACAGTCGCGCTCGCGTCGCTTCCACTGCCGCCACTGCCGCTCCTACCGACAGGCTTCCGAGACACTGGCGTTGACGCCGACGGCTCGGCGACAGCTGCTGGCGTCTCCTCTTTCTTCGTCTCAAAGAGCTCGCGGAGGAACCGCTCGGAGCTCGCACGCATGAGCGCCGAGAGGTCCGGCAGCAGCGCGTCCTTGTGCTTCTCGAGGAACCCGAGCGCTTCGTACTGGACGCTGTCGGCGTAGTGGTGCACCGTGAACTGCGTGCGCGAGAGGCGTGCGAACTCGACGACGTGCTTGCTCGTGCGGAACTGGGCCGCGAGCTTGCCGACAAAGCCCTCGTCGCTCCCTTTCGGCCGCACGAGCTCTTCGTTCAAGAGCGCGAGGACGCCAAGCTTGCTCTCGAGGAGCGCGAGCACGTCGCGGTTGTCCGCGTACTCAATGTGGGCCCACGAGATGCGCTCGCGCGCGTACTCGTCGGCGACAGACGCGAACACGTCTTGCGTGAACTTTTGCTGGAGCTTCTCGTTCGCGTAGTTGATACAGAGCTGCTCGTACGAGTTGTGGACAAAGCTCTCAAAGCCAAAGATGTCGAGTACGCCGATCGCTTGCGGCGCCGCCGCGTCCGGTGCACTCAAGCTCGCGTTCACACGGGCGACGATCCAGTCAAACAAGCGCGCGTACAGCGCCTTTGCGAGCGCGTCGCGACACGACACTGCGTGGGCGGTGCTGAGTGGGACGGCGTAGACTTCGCCGCCGGCTTTCATAGTGCGGCTGCAGAGCGCACGGTCCATCGCTGCCGTCTCGAGACCGAGGAGGACGCTGCTGTACGCGACCGAGTCGGACGAGAGCATACTCGCGTCGTCGTTGTCGGGACGGGGAGAGAACGTGGCTTCGCCGAGGTGGAGGATGCCTGCGATGCACTGGAAGAGCGCTTCTTGCTGGCGTGGCGAGAGCCCGAGGAGCGACAGCGCGTGCTTCGTCTTGGCCAAGTTCCGCGCGTCTTTCGCGGCGACGTCCGCCTTGTCCTGGTCCTCCTGGCGGACGTACGCAAAGCGCTGGCTGCTCTCGACGCTTTCCAGGCCAAAGATCTCTCGCTCGGCTTGGGTTGCGCCATGAAGGAGCTGGTAAAAGATGTGGTAGTTCCGCTCGCCCGCGTCTTGCGTCACGACGCGGGTCTTCTCGAGTAAGTACGTTTCGCACTTAGCACCACAGAGCGCATGGCTCGCGTCGAACTGGAGCTGCGTGAACTTGCCAAAGCGCGAGCTGTTGTCGTTCCGCTTCGTCTTGGCGTTCCCAAAGGACTCGAGGAGCGGGTTCACTTCGAGGATGCGCGCGACGGTCGCCGCTTGGACGCTCGCGTGGCTCCCGCCGCTCGCCCGAGCGATCGTCGCGAGGTTGTCCATCACGATCTTGGTCGTCTCTGTCTTCCCAGCGCCTGACTCGCCGCTCACGAGGATGCTCTGGTTCGAGCCACTGTGCGCCATGTGACGGTACGCGGCCACCGCCACCGCGTACACGTGCGGCGGCAGCAACGCGCGGCTCGGCGCCCGCAAGTACTGTGTGTGGAGCGTCGGCGAGTAGAGCTCGTCGAGCCACTCGTACGGGTTCAACGCGACACAAATGTCGCCAGTGTACGTGTACGGCTTGCGCGCGTGGAAGCGGCGTGTGAGGTTGTCGAGGATCGCGGCTTCGTGGAGGTGGTTGAGCTCAGTCATGTCGTCGCAGCCGCCGAGCTGCGGCGCCGCGTTCTGCAGCGGCAGCACAGCGCCGACGGCCACTGGCACGACGCGGCGCTCGCCGTCGCTACTGTCGCTCCCGTCGAGCGGCTCGAGCCGCACAGTGGCGGTGCGTTTGAGCTCGTCCACGTCTTCGACGACTGCTGGCAGCCACATGTGCTGCGCGTCCGGCACGTAGCAGCGCGAGCCGACAGACACGCCGAGCGTCGTCCCCGTGCCGCTGGCCGCCATGGTGGTGTATGTATCTGTGTGTGTTGGAAAGCGTGAGCGTTCGAGAGAGGGACAGTGCGAGCGTGGGAGAGCGAGAGAGAGGCGAGGAAGCGAGTGTGTCGTCGTTGGTCGTCCGGGACGATTGGGACTCAAGTTTGTTCGCAATTGACTAGGAATTACGGGATTGCCCCGAACGCTTTGCTCTGCCTTGAAAAAGAGCGGGTTTGTGATCGGCAAGAGCAATAAAGCCACAAACGACTGACAATATGGTTCAGTTGGTATATTCAGTTACGTAAACGAACTGCAATACCCATGCTCCGGTTTCCCCGCCCACATTGGGGTTCGGACCGGAGTGTGCGAGCTCCTCGCTATACACTCACTCATCTCGCCCGCCGTGCGGGCCGCCGTCGGCCAAGTCCTTTAGAACTCCGCCTCCAGCTTCTCCTCGATCCAGGCGCCTATGTCGTTGTTGAGTAGGGCTTAAATCTCCACTGCTGTCTGTCTTTCGCTTGGCAGCTCGTACTGCGAGGATGACCGTGTGTCCATCGCAATGTTCGCCGCCTTGTCCGCCATCTTGATGAGAGCCCTGTAGTGGTGGACCCACCCGCTGATCCGCTTGGTATCAGCCAGTCGCCGAGTTTGTCGGAACAGACTCGCCAACCGTGCCGCCTTCGGCGGCCTGTGGTACCGCTGTTGATGCACAATCATCATGCTGTCGCCGATGACCGTCAACGGCTCCAGTCCTTTCGCTTTGGCATGCCGCAACCCGTGTAGCAGCCCGTAGTACTCTGCGATGTTGTTCGTGGTCTTCGGGTCTGAGTATGACATACTGGCGACCCAGACTACTGCCGCTCGCCAGGAACGCGTATCCACTTGTACAATCACCGACCCGCCGTCGAAAAAGAGCACAAACGCCTCTCTTTTCCCCATCGGTCGTTGCACCTGCGTGCCAGGGCCTTGGCCCAGCAGGGCGACTGCAATGTGTCTGATGATCTGAGCCCTCTGCAGTCGCCACTCTTGTCGGCCGGTGAGCTCGACTTGCCGCGCGACCATTCGCAAACCAGCAGGGACTCGCAATGCCCAGCCATGTTCTAGTCGCTCCGCCGCCGCTTCTCCCCCTTGTAGCGCCGTCAGTCTGTGCCTCCATATGCACCCGAAGGTGCTGGCCGCCACGTGAGCCCACGCCACTTGCCCCGCGTCGTGTAACTCGCCGAGAAGCCGGTCGTTCTCACTCAGCGCGGGCGTGGCAGCCACCATGGAGCTCCATAGGCGCGGCGGAGTCGCAGGAATGCATAAACTAAAGAAAGCCTGCCCATCCAGGGTGCACTTGTCGAGACCCCATGCCGCCCACCCTGCCGCGCCCGCTGCCACACGCGTTGCGCCTGTGGGCACGTCCAGAAGATGTGCTCCCTTGACGCCAAAGTACCGTGACCGCACGATGTATGCGGACACGTAAGGTCCGCGTCCCTCGGATTCCAGGCCGAGATCTTGTCCGCTTTAATCCTCACCAGGAGCTGCTGGCGCTCGTGCTCAGAGATCCCGTAGACGCGTTTCACCTGCCGCCACTTCCACGAGCCCAGCCCTTCACCAATGCTGACTGCGTCGTCTGCGCCGTCCGCCTTTTCCTTCAGCCGTGCTTCGCGAATGCGCATACCGGCTTCTCGCCGCCGGGCTCTGATGTGGAGCTTGTACGCGCTTCGCTTGTGCTTAAATCTGTGCTCTCCAGCCCACAGCTGGACCAGCCTCGTCACGGCCGGGTGTGCCATGAAGTGGACCGACTCGGCGCCGCGAACGTGTCTCGCTGCTGCGCCGTCCAGATCCGACGCTCGAGAATACCGGTCCGATGAGGTGACCATGGTAGTGTCCGAGTGCGTCACAGTGTCGTTCTGTCCAAGCATCCAGTCGTGGTGCTGTTGGATCGCATCACTGTACGGACGAAGCTCGCCAGCCCTTGGTGGCCGATACAGAATGTTGGGGAAGTTGTACACGAGTGCCACCAACATCTGCCGCCAAGCTCGTTTCCGAGCCGCAGTGATGAAGCGCCCGTCCACCACCTGGAAGTGGAGCACGCCGACGTCCCTCCATTCCAACCGCACCTCCTCTCCCAGCGTGGTGGCACCGTTGGGGACAGGTAAGCTGGACACCTTGAGCTGTTGACCGTTGCGGTCTAGCAGCCAGCCGTCTTGGTTGAGTGGGCAGTGCTGAAGCCATTGCTGGCAGAAGGCGCCTCGGTTCTTCACTGCCAGCTGCCGTTTTAATAGCGCTCCATTCAGAAGGGGCTTGACATCCACCACCAGCGTGTCGTCTACCCAAACTGCGTTGTCAGGCCGACGGAGCACGACCTCCGCGCATTTGCGGACGCTGGTCCTGTCCGCTGCGGTTGGTGCCGTCCATAGTGCCTCTCGCACTGCTTCAGCTCCGGCTTGCCACATTGTCGTCGCCCACACCTTCCTCGTCCCGGGAGAAGGAGTCCAGTACGTTTCTCTTGGCTCATATGCCTCCATCAGCACGCCCCCGAGTCCCCGTTCGAATCTTGTGCTGTTGCTTGCCCATCGCCCGACCGCCATCGCAGCCATGGCTTCCAGTTCCAAACGTACATTTGGGATGCCGAGACCACCCTCCTCCGTGGGGAGTTCTGGTTGCTCGACCCCCATCCAGCCTCTTCTCCGCTTCCCCTGGTAGGAACCCCATACAAAGGAGCGCACAAAACTCTGGAGTGCGTCGACGGTCGCCGCTGTTGGCCACGCGTGCCTCCCCACGAACGAGATCTTCGGGATGACTACCGCTCTGGCGATGTCTGCTCGCTGCATTGCAGTGTGCGTTTTCTGAATGGCGAAACACAATCGACCCTGGAAGCCGGCGGTCATTGCTTCCCAGTTGGCAGGTTCTGTGTCTGAGTCGCCGACCTGCACGCCCAAGTACCTGCACGTAGCCCCAACAGCGAGCACCGGAGGCGAGGCAGGAAGCAGTTGCAGCCCTCTCCTCGCTGCCTCCCCCAGTGGCACAACAATGGATTTGCTGATATTGACCCGGAGCCCTGAGGCGGCTCCGAAAGCCGCGACCTCCTGCATCGCCGCCGTCAAAACGACTGGCAATAGCGGCGATTTATAATTTTTTTAGTTTATATATAATTTAAAAATGTATAATTGTATTTAAATTAGGATTTAAGATTATAAAATTTAAACTGATAACTATATAGATAATTTTTGCAGATTTTTATTATTGCATTGGTATAAATACAGGACGCCAATATCCTGAAATTCTAGGTCAAATACATTTTTGGTTATTTTTAGTAGGAGTAAATTTAACTTTTTTCCAATGCCATTTTATAGAATTGGCTGGTATGGCTAGAAGAATTCCTGATTTTCCTCATAATAGGATTATTAAATATATTTATTTTATTTTATTTTTTTCAAAAATTTTAAAATAAAATTTTTAATTGATATTCAGATATATATATATATT
>JAASGD010000869.1:0-15367 GCA_023334115.1 Globisporangium megalacanthum | reverse complement strand
TGACGACGCCGGAAGAGATCCGCCAGACGTTCGAGGACTTCCAGCAGTCGAAGAACGGCTTTGAGAACTCGGACACGTGGCGCTCGAACATTGGCAAGGGCCGTCACTAAGCGAAAGAGAGTGGGACGAGCGAGCGAGAGGCGAGTGGTCTGAAGGCCGCACAAGTCTGGGGCCGCTTGCGGTCTTGTTTTCCTCGGCCTTCGGATGCTTCGGATCCGCTCCAGCGAAGAGTATAGTATAGGAAAAAGCTACAGTAAGTAGATAGCTGTAGGAATCTTTTTGCTTTTCAGTATGCGTGCGACCAACTCGAATAAGTTCGAATTGCTGATTTCATTGACGAAATCAACGCAGCTGGCCACGCGAACGAAAGATCTCGTTGCAATCGTCCAGCATCGAAATCCGCCACTCATTTCCACATCTTCCAGCTCCAGCACACCCGCCTTCCAGTGTCTATCTTCCTCCTCCCCACACTCACCATGAAGTTCGTGCTCGCCATCTCTGCTGTGCTCGTGGCGGTCTCCAGCGCCAGCAAGGACCACGCCGCGACCCACGTCCGCGTGCACGTGCACAACGCCCACAACCACCAAAAGTTCATGGAAGTGGACATTGTGGGAGCGCGCGAAGAGTGTCCGCGCGACGCCCCTGGTCTCGTCTTCTGCTCGTCGCTCGCAGACGAGTGCAGCACGGACCCGACGAAGCCCGGCCAGCGCACGTGTCTCCCGCGCGACAGCGCCGCATTGCTCGCCAAGATCGACGACAAGACGGCGGGGCCGTGGAACAAGTGCAGCTTCAATGACGCGACGCTGCCGTCCAAGTGTGCGTTTGGCTTCGAGTGCCTCTGCTACGACGTGGAGAACAAGAACTGCAAGTGCTCGCCCCCAGACGCGTACCGGATCGGTCGCGGTGCGCCGCCAGCAGTCTGCACAACGTCGGACGGCAAGGAAGGCTGCGACGCTGGCAAGTACTGCCGCACGAAGGGCAGCAAGCAGGAGTGTGCGGACGCACCGTACCTCCCGGGGCTCGGCCTCTACGCGCAGTGCGGCGGCGTGTACAACAGTCCGTGCCAGGACGGACTCACGTGCAAGCAATTCAGCACGGACTACTCGATCTGCGTGAAGAAGTGAGCGGCCGCCCGATCCATTGTGTTGAGTTGAGAGGCAGCCAGGTGGTAGTGATCGAAGACGCGACAGTTTCTGTTTGTCCCCTGGTACGCTACGTCCAACACCATCACCACTTATTCTGTACCTTCGTCGCCATTCTTAAGTGACGGATGCACAATGCCAGTGTCATGTTCCTGGGTGGCGACCGTCAACAAGAACTCAGGCACCGTTTGAACAAATCTGCACCATGCGCGAGCAGCAGCTCATCAAACCACAACTCTGAAATTCAGAGCAATGAATTCTCTCCTCAGGCCTTCTCAGCTGTATGTATATAACACTGTAGCGATCGAACCATTAACCCATTCATTCCTCTCGACAACGGACCGCCGCCTCCTCTCATCTCTTTCAGCAACATAAGTAGCTGCACTCCACGGGCAGCTCATAGAGCTTCCTGCGTCACAGAAACTTGTCACGGATGCGCGTCCACGTGTCGTTCGTCATGACCTTGGGCACAAACAGCACGATCTCGTCGATGCGCGCCTTGATCTCCGGTGTGATCTTGGCCACCACGTCGTTCGCTTTGAGGTTCTCTTCGAGCTGGTGGATGCTGGACGCACCGAGGATGACGGTCGAGACGTTCTCGTTCGAGGCGCACCAGGCGATCGCGAGCTGGGCGACTGAGCACTCGAGCTCATCAGCAATCATCTTAATCTTGTTCGTCTTGGCAACGCGGCCGTCCAAGTCGGGGACGAGGCCCTTGATGCGGTCATTTGCGAGACGCGAGCCTTCCGGGATGCCTTGGCTGTACTTGCCCGTGAGAATGCCGAACGCGAGCGGCGACCACGTCGTGAGGCCGAGCTTGTACTTCTTGTACAGGTTCACGTAGTCGTACTCGACACGCGAGCGCTCAAAGACGTGGTACTGTGGCTGTTCCACGACCGGCCGGACGAGCCCCAGGCGGTCGGCGATCTCGCACGCTTCGATGATGTCGTGCGACGTCCACTCGCTCGTTCCCCAGTAGAGCGCCCAGCCGTGGGTGATGCAGAAGTTCATGGCGCGCACAGTCTCCTCGATCGGCGTCGACGGCTCTGGGCGGTGGCAGAAGAGCACGTCGACGTAGTCGAGTTCCAGGCGCGTGAGCGACGCCTTGGTGCCTTCGATGATGTGCTTGCGCGAGAGGCCCGTGTCGTTCGGACCAGGGTTTGCTTTCGTGCCGACGAAGATCTTGGTGCTCAGCACGAGGTCCTCGCGCGTCCAGACGCCGTTCACGACGCCCTTGCGCACCACCTGTCCCATAATCTCCTCCGACTTGCCGAGTGCATAGCCCTCTGCGTTGTCGAAGAAGTTGACGCCACCTTCGAACGCCTTCACCATGATGTCGTACGCCGCGTCGACACCAAATTTGTCGTCGAACGTGACCCACGAGCCGAACGACAGGCGCGAGACGAGCAGCCCCGAGTTGCCCAGGTATCGGTACTTCATATTATGAGTGGCAGGTGCAGAAGCAGCCATGGCGCTTGGTTGGGCAGAGTTGGCTTGGGCGGGTGGAGAGAGACTTTTGTGGTGACACTCGAGCTCTGGAAGGCGAATTGTTGACTGACATTGACGTTTGCTTGTGGCACCCCTGAAGATCCCAAGGTCCTTCGAGTTTTTCGAAGCTGGAATTTGTGAACTGCGAGCAGTTAAATTCACATTCACTCTAAACATTTGGCAACCATCACTCTGTAGCGCAATCAACTTCCTTTTTTTAATTTGCTGAATTCCGACAATATAATAGAAATATTATTCAGATATATCGAATAAGTTCGAATTATCTCACTGTGGTGAAGTGGGAGAGACACAGTCGAAACTTCAATGACACTGTTCGAGAGCGCTATGATAGTCCCTCTCCCTGTTATTTATTTTTCTAGGGATATATGCCTGACCTCCAGTTTAGATAAGTTCCATGTTGCAGCGAAGTGCCCAACATGTGTGGAATGTGTGGACAGGAACTCCAACAATATGCAGCTGTGTCCCTATTATAATTTCTTGGTGGGACTTCAAGTCAAAACCCAACAACCGCGGTACTGTATCGCAAGGCCTCATTCGTTCCCAAGCTCATCGTTGGACAACCATCACACTATGGAGCCGATCTCGCTGCCGCTCGCGCGCGGCGGCGTGCTGGAGCTCCCTGTAGAGCAGCACACGCCGCTCTGGCGCCGCCAGCAACCCAGCTCCGCGCACTCGCTCTCACCAGGCATTGCCAGCAAGCAGCAGCTCATGCGTCGCGTGAGCAGCTACCAACAGGGCACGGGACTGCCGAACACGCTCGAAAGCGAGAGCACGCGGCTGCTGTTTCGCCAAGAGAGCGAGCGAGTGCGGCTGCTGCGCCAGAATACTGCGCTCTTACTGGACGACTCCGCGACGCGCTGGCGCGAGCTCGTGCTCAAAGCGCTCGTGAACGGGACGTCCGGTGTGATTGCGTTCTTGCTCGCGTCGACGCTGACCGTGTCGTGCGCGAGCGTCGTGGTCGGCCACGCGACGCCGCTCTCGACTGTCATTGCCAAGTTTATTGACATGAACCTGCTCGGGACCGCGGTGCTGTCGCTCGTGCTCGCGTGGCAGAGCGAGGCGCCGTGGACGCTCGGCGCGATCGACGTGTTCGTGTACGTCCCAGTCACTCGCTTGCTGACTGGCTGCAGTGGACAGAGACGTGGTACTGAGCGTGTGTGTGTTCGTGTATTCTGCCTTCAGTGCACCAATCATGGCGTCGATGGCCGAGCGCATTACACTGCGGCTGGACGGCGACATGGAGCTGCTCGTCCCGACCGTCGTGGTCATGGTCGCCATGACGTCGTTCCTCCTCGGTCTCGTCTTCTTCGTCATGGGCATCTTCCGCGTCACATCGATTGCCAACTACATGCCGTATCCAGGTGCGAGTCGAGCCAATCCGAGCCATTGTTGTTGTTGGGGAGGTTATGCTTGCGGACGGTGTCGTATGAAACCAGTCAATAGCTGACAGCGAAACCCTACTTCACCCCTTCTCCCACCCACTCCTTCCAGTCATCGCGGGCTTCCTCTCGGGCATTGGCGCGGAGCTCATTAAGAACGGGATCCACATGGCGTCGAGCAAAGCGTTCACGCTGCAGTTCTTCACGTTCGAGCAGCAGCTGCTGATCGTCCCAGCGGTCGTGTTTGCAGGCATCGCACGGCTCGGACAGCACCTCCAGTGGCCAGTCGCGCTCTCGTTCCCATGTCTCCTCGTCGCGTCGATCGTCGGCTTTCAGCTGCTCGCGTACGCGTTCGCTATGAGCATGGACGACCTCCGCTCGGCAGGCTGGATCTTCTCGTGGTCCGAGCAAGTCATCCGGGACACGCCCATGTGGTTCCCATGGGCCGAGATCGACGTCTCGAAAGTCCAGTGGCGCGTCCTCACAGTCGAGTGCTTTGGCTTCCTCGTCTCGCTCGTGATCCTCGGGTCGCTTAAGTACAGCGTCGCGACGACGTCGCTCTCGACGCTCTTTGGCCGCGAGATCTCACCGGACAATGAGATGCGCGTCATTGGACTCGCCAACATGCTCAGTGGCGCCATTGGGTGCTGCGGCGGCTGCCACTACCTCTCGGCCATGGGCATCATGAAGCAGTTTAACGCGCACGAAAAAGTGCCGGCGGTTGTCTGTGCGTGCCTGCTCCTCGGGCTCTGGGTCGTCGGTATCCGGTCGCTCCAGTACGTGCCGAAGTTTGTCTTTGGTGGCTTGCTCCTGAGCGTCGGACTGCACTTCCTCGAAGCGTACCTCGTCGCTCCGTTCCGGTTCCTCAAGCCGCTTGAGCGCGGCATTGTCGGGCTCATTACCACGAGCTTCCTTGTGATTGGGATGCTCCAGAGTGTCGGGCTCGGCATCGTCATCTCCATGGGCGATCTCATCTACCGGATCCACGAAGTCGGCTGCGTGCACCACGAAACCACCGGTGGACTCGCTCGAAGCTCCGTTGACCGCACACCGGAGCAAGCAGCGTTCTTGGACGCCGAAGGGAGTGCGATCTTTGTGCTGCGGCTCCAGGGCTACCTCTTCTTTGGCACGTCCGTGAACATTCTCGAGCGCATCGAGACGCGTGTGCAGAGCCTCGACTTCCCGAAGCTCCAGTTCGTCGTCATTGACTTTGGCCTCGTCCCGGCGTTTGACGCGACGGCGCTCATGAACTTTCGCAAAGCGTCGACGCTCGCGGACTTGTACCTCTTTGACATTCTCTTTTGTGGGCTCAAGCCGTCGATTGAGCTCGCACTGCGGCAGAACCGCGCGTCGGCCCGTGTCCGGCTCCTCGCTGGCAGCGTCGACATGG
This sequence comes from Globisporangium megalacanthum, assembly GCA_023334115.1. Classification (NCBI taxonomy): domain Eukaryota; phylum Oomycota; class Peronosporomycetes; order Pythiales; family Pythiaceae; genus Globisporangium; species Globisporangium megalacanthum. The sequence continues at coordinate 9,947 of JAASGD010000869.1, read as the reverse complement.
CGCTCGAGACGTGCGAGAACGAGCTGTTGCCTGCGGACCTCCGGATCCACACGACTGGGACACTCGCCGACTGGCGGCGCATGAGTCAGCTCCAGCTCTGGACGCACTTTATCTCGTACCGTGATGACGACCACGCCGCCAAGCTCTTGCCGCTCTCGGCGTACTTGGACGTCGTCTGGCTCGCGAAAGACGCGCTCTTGTGCCCCACCGGCGTGATCCGCGACACGTACTTCCTCTGCTTTGGATACGTGAACGTCATGGCGGACTCGGAGTTCTCCACCGACCGCAACATTCCCGGCGTCAACGTCCACAGCACTGACGCTGACAGTAGCAGTAGTCGGACCCCAAGCGCAGCTGGAGCTGCTGCTCCACCATCGAGTCGACGACGTGCGCTCTCATTCGCCATGACTGACGAGCCGCAGTGGCTGCCGTTCACGACCGCTGAGGCGCGGCTGCGTAAGATCGGCCCCGGCTCGATCGTCACGCCAGACGCAGTCGCGACTGTCGGCTCCAGCTCTGCGCACCAGTACCAAAAGTACGTGGCGACGGCTGACTGCGTCTTGCTGCGGCTGAGCGGCGCCGCGATGGAGAAAGTGGAGGACCAGGCGCCGCACACGGCGGTCGAAGTCCTCAAGCTCATCAACACGCGGCTCGCGACGCGGTTCTTGCACTCGAACAAGCGCGTGTCGCAGCTCTCGTCGCTGCTCTACAAGTAGGTAGCTCAGCGTGGCAGATCCCACAAGAAGGAACGAATGAACGCATGAACGGAGGAACGCAATGGAAGGTTCAAGCGCGAACCGGCCGCGGCTGCAGAGTGGCGAGCGTGGTCGGCACCGTGGGGGCGTGGCTGGGTCGTGCGTGGTCGCTTGCGTTCGTCTCCGTCTCTTTCTACTACTACTGGTTGACGTGCTCGTCGAGGAACGCCGCGATCATGTCGCTGATGCGGTCTTGTTCCAGCAGAAAGCCGTCGTGGCCGTGGATGGACGCGAGCGATGTGAACGTCGCGTTCGGGAGCGCGTGGGCAATGGCCCGTTGCTCTGAGATCGGGTACAGCACGTCCGACTCGACACCGACGACCAGCGCTGGCTGCGTGAGTGTCGCAAGCGCACAGTCGACGCCGCCACGGCCGCGGCCCACGTCATGCGTGTCCATCATGTGCAGCAGCGCTAAGTACGCGTTCACGTCGAAGCGCGAGTGGAACTTGCGGCCTTGGTACGCTAAGTACGACTGCACGCGGAAGTGCGGGTGTTTGCTGTCACTCGTGGTCGTGGCGGTGTCTGCGAGCGCCCGTCCAAACTTCTCTGTGTACGCTGCGTGCGTGCGGTAGCTCATCATGGCCATCTGCCGTGCGAGTGCGAGGCCCTGGACTGGCGGCGTCGCAGGGTCGTACAGGCCGTTCTGGAAGAGCGGGTCGAGGTAGATCGCTTGCCGCTGGAGCTCGCCGTGGCCAATCTGCCAGCCCGACTGGTGCGAGCCACACGCGATGGCGACAAAGCTCTTGACAAACGCTTCGCCTTCGAACGCCCACTCGAGAGTCAGCATCCCACCGAGTGAACCGCCAATCACTGAGTGGACTTGCTCCACCTGGAGCTCTTCTTGCAGCAAGCGCCTCTGCAGCGCGACGGCGTCCCGGAGCGACACTGCTGGGAACGTTGGTCCATACGGTTTGCCCGTCGCGGGGTTCGTGGACGCGGGCCCGGTCGTGCCGTAGCACGAGCCGAGGATGTTGCTGCACACGACAAAGTACTTGTCGGTCCACCGTGGCGCGACCATCGCGTCCCAGTACTGGTGCACGAGCGAGTCGCCCGTGAGTGCGTGGCAGAGCACGAGCACGTTGTCGCGCGCCGCGTTTAGCGTGCCGTACGTCGTGTAGGCGACCTCGACGCCGTCGAGCGTTGCGCCGCTCTCGAGCGTCAGTCTCCCACGTGGCCGGAAGACGCCGGAGTGCGCACCGGCGTGCGCCACCTGCTTGTACTCATCATCCGCTGCAAGCGCTTCGGAATTCAAGTAGCTGCGACTCATGGCGAATGCGGCAGTGAGCGGGTGGTTGCGACGCGACAGTGCGCGCACGCGGCAGAGCATGTGCGCGTGAGTGAGCGGGGAGGTCTGGAAGGCCAGAGATAAACTGAGGTTTGTTTGCGCGTTTAATGGTGGTCTGGCCAGTCATCTGGACTTTTGATGGTCTGACGCACTTGATATCAATTTGGGTGGACCACAGCACCGTCGTGTGGTATACACAAGCCATAAATGTCTAAATCTAAAAACGTGGTGTGGTCAACATGTTAAATGGAAAATATCTCTATTTTCACGGCCGATCCAATGTGTGGTTCGACCGTGATGCTTGCTTTCCTCCAATCACCACGAATCAATCTGGTTTCAGCGAATCAATGCATGGTTCAAGTTGTATTTCAGCGAATCCTCGTTCCCCGTCGACTTTGATTTTCTAAAAAAAGTTGCGTGGCACACTTTGTGTCCCTGCCCCGTGTTTTCATATCCGCACAATCCGCCTTCCAGCCGCCCATCCGACTGCCCCGTAGCTTCGATCGCATTCCCCCTGTCGCCATGAAGGTCCTAGTACCCGTGAAGCGCGTCGTGGACTACGCCGTGAAGATCCGCGTGGCCCCCAAGGGCGTCGAGCTCAACAATGTGAAGATGAGCATGAACCCGTTCTGCGAGATCGCCGTCGAGGAGGCGATTCGGCTCAAGGAGAAGAAGGTCGCGAGCGAGGTCGTGGCCGTGTCGATCGGCCCGAAGCAGGCGCAAGAGACGCTGCGCACAGCGCTCGCGATGGGCGCGGACCGCGGCATCCACATCGAGACGGACATGCGCACGGACCAGGAGCTTCAGCCGCTCGCAGTCGCGAAGCTGCTCAAGGCGATCGTCGACCAAGAGGCGCCAGGTCTCGTGATCACGGGCAAGCAGTCGATCGACGCGGACGCTGCACAGACTGGCCCGCTCCTCGCTGGCTTGCTGGACTGGAGCCAGGCGACGTTCGCGTCCGAAGTGGTCGTGGACGGCCAGGCGCTCACAGTCACGCGCGAGACGGACGCCGGCATTGAAGTGATCAAGCTCGCGCTCCCAGCGGTCGTGACTGCGGACCTGCGCCTGAACGAGCCACGTTATGCGACGCTGCCCAACATCATGAAGGCCAAGAAGAAGAAGATTGACGTGCACACGGCCGAGAGCTTTGGCGTCGACCTCGCTCCGCGGCTCGCGTACGTTGAGGTGAAGGAGCCCGAGGCGCGCAAGGCCGGGATCAAGGTCGCGGATGTCGACCAGTTGGTAGACAAGCTCAAGAACGAGGCCGCGGTCATTTAAACCCAGCAGAGCTGCTGGGGAGAGGGAGGCTCCTGTCACTAAAGTGAGGTCAACGAGTGGAGGGAGGGAAACGCTCTATCCCCGATAGTGTGACACCCACAGCAAATACCCCATTCGACACGTGACTGACCGTCACTTTTGCTGTCGTTATGCGTGGTATTAGTGTGTGCCACTCCCTCTCTTTCATTGCTTCTGCTCACTCGACGCCGTACTTTTCTTTGAGGTCTGCGAGCTCCTGCTGCTGCTTCGCGACGTCCTTCTTCGCATGCGCACGGCTCGCTTGGTAGTAGAGCACAATGAGGTACCGGCCGCTCACGTTGAAGCCCGAGAGGTGGTCCACTGCGTTCTTCGCGTCGTAAATGTCTTCGTAGACCACAAACGCCGTGCCACGCGTGTCGTTCGCGGTGCCGAGGCGGATCTGCCGAATCGCACCGTACTTACCGAAAATGTCGTACATCTCCTCTGCCGACACTTTGAATGGCAGGTTGCGCACGTACAGCACACGGTTCACCTCGGGCGGGAGGCGCGCCTGGGGACCGTGATTGGGACACGAGTCAGTCGCCACAAACACGCAATACGAGCAGCGCATAGTGCACGAGAGAGGGAGGGGACGCGTACGTTGCCTCGTCGGCCCTGTGCCGCCATCGCTGCCATGTGCAGAGAGAGAGAAAGCTACGGCCGTTGGACGACCACGGAGCGTGCGCGGCGTTTGGCTCGTTCGTTTGCTTTGCTTCGGGCTTTGTGAGAGCTCCAGACTGGCGGCGATTGGGTAACAAGAAATTCGCGTTAAAATATACAAATTGGTACATAAGTGTGGGAAACAGGTACTGTAGCGAGCGAAATCGCCTGTGAACAACATGATGTCGACTACACAGTGCCGATACAAATGCCAAGATCAGCGTCTCGGGTTCTCGCAAAATCGTATGCGGCCTCAGAAGCTACAAGTGAAAGGCTGACTACGTCGAGGAGCTACGAAGCGAACGCTCCCCACTTCTACACCTTCTTCAGGTCGTAGAGCTCGTCTGCGCTCTGGACGCGAATGATTCGTTGGATCGCACTCAGATCCGCAAAGTCGAGGCCGGGGAGCGTCCCGACGCACGACGTGTCCACTTTGTCGACGTGGCCACTCGCTCGCACGAACGCCGCTGTGATCTGCGGACCGCAGTTTGTCGTGTCGCTCGCCGTCGTAGCGGTCAGTCCGGTGCAGTGGTGGCCGTTCTCAAACTCAACGAGCAGCTTCTGGCCGCCCTCGAGGTGCTCGAACTCGGCTTCGCCCCACTCGCGGATCGTCTGGAAGTCGAGTCCGCCGTTGAAGACCAGTACGCTCGCATGCGCTGGAATGGCAGCGTATGTCTTCCAGTACTTGTCTGGCGAGTACACGAACGGCGTAGTCTGGAGGTGTGCAAAGTCCAGGCCAGTGTTTGCTGCGACGAGGTTCGCACACGCCGGGTCCATGAAGTTCCCTCGGAACATGCAGTACAAGTTGTACGTGTGGGTCATGTACGTCGAGAGCAGTCCGCGATTGAACGCTCTCACTTCGTCTGCCCACGTCGGCGACGGCACTGTCCACATCTCGGACGCACGAATGAGCATCCCGAGGAACGTCGACGAGTCTTCCACTTGGTTGAACACTGTTGACGGCCCCATGGTGGAGGTCTCCGTCGCGAGCTGGTCCCGTGCCAAGTACGCAGACAAGAACCGTACGTCCTGGGCTCGGCACGAGTGGAAGCGGTGGAGCACAGCTGGGAGCAGTAGACGCTCGTCCACGTTCTTCACTTTCCCGCCGAGATAGTTCCGCAGGCCGAACGACGGCTGCTCGTCGTCTTGGAAGCGCTGGCGCACAACGTCCGCACACGCGTTCGCTCCCGGCTTGGCGTCGTCGACCACGCGGTAGACTGCGTGCCACGCCGCTGCCACACTGCCGTACTGCTTGATCTCCTTTGCGAGCTTTGCGCTGCAGAACGTGTCCTTCTCGCACAGCTTGGTAAAGCGGCCTGCTGCAAGCTCCCTGTTCTGGTTCCACGTGGAGAACGTCGGAGTGCCTTCGTCGACGACGCCGTCGAGGATGTAGCCCTTTACTTCCTTTGGCGCCAGGTGCATGACGCGCTCGGCCCAGTACGTCCCATAGCTCGCGCCGTAAACGAACACGTCGCTGTTGTCAAAGTTGAGCGTCTTGACGAGGTACTCCACGTCCTTGGCAGCGCTCGTGACTGAGAACGCCTCCGTGTGGTTGTCGATCTGGAACATGATGTCTTTGATGCAGTTCGCCACTTCGTCAAGTGCGATATTCACACCACCGTGGCTCCCAGGGGTGTATGCTTGTGCTGCCTGGCACTCGAGAAAGTTGCTGCGGCCAGTGCCACGGTGGTCGACTGTGTACAGGTCCACATCGCCGCCGAAGATCGCGTTGAACATCAGCATGTATCCTTCCACTGCGAGAGCACATTGGTCTGTCAGCTTTATCTAAAGGCCAATGGAGATCACGACAGCGCAAGTGTCTCTTCACCTACTCGCGTGAGAGGAGAGCCCTGGTCCGCCTTGCAGCATCCACATCGCTGGTCGCTTCGTCACTGTGTCTCTGGTCGTACTGGTCGCCACGCGCTTGACGAACAGGTTGATGGTCTTGGCGCTCTGGCACACGCCTTCGTGACACAGTGGCACGTCCACCTCGGCGCACTCGAAAGCGGCGCCGGGCGTCGCTGGCACTGCTGTTGGTAGCTCCACGGTCACAATCGCCGCCTTTGAGCGCTCGCACGGGTACCAGCCGTTGAGTTTGAGCTTTGGGATCGCGCCATTCTCTGTAGAGCTCGATGAATCGGAGACCGCGAGTAGCAATACGAGACACAGCAGCGCCCGCATTCCACTAGAGCGCTGGGGCTATGGAGAAGTGCGGATCTGGAAATGAGACCACGAGCAGCTCAAGAGCGCAAGTGTGTCATGATTTATTATAATCGAGAAATCCGTCATTCCTCCTGATTTATTCAACCTGGGAGCACCACCCGCCTGGTCAAACGTGATACCTTGACCGCACTGCTGACACTGAGATGACCAGGTACGCGGTTGGGAGCAGCGATGCTCAGTTGGTTTCGAGAGGTGTTAGATTGCGCCGAGTGCGCTCGACTTAAAGAGATAGTCGTGGAGCTCGGCGTTGATCATCAACAGCGGTGCCGTCATGTTGGACAATCCAGCCGTGAGTCCTTGTACACACACGAGACGACGAATTGGTAAGGAGGTTCATTTCCATGGTAGCAGACTCGTGTTCGAGGTGTGGTAGTGAGCACAGGCTCAAAGGGTCTATGATTGATCTTTGCGAGGTGAGTGGTGTCATGGTGTGTCGACCACATCACTCTTTTTCTGTAAAGTTTCACATCAATCAAAGGTCATTTTGAATTCGACCAAACTGAAAATACAAAAAGTCCAAAAGGTACTCTTGCACTGCATAGACAACAGTCTTACAGTATCCCATCACTCAATACAAACGTGTGATCACTGAAGGAATCTTCCATTTATCTTTCCAGTGACCCATTCAGTTTATCCACGGTTTGAAGCGTCGTTCCACATCGCATTCTGCGCACCACTGCTTGCATCACTTACAGGTTCTCGTGAAGACCGACGCTGTCGCCGTCGCCATGTCATCCACCCGCCTGTGCGCGCTGCTGGTGCTGTCTATCACCACGCCATCCTTCGTCGCCTGCAGCAGCAGCCTCCACGCGAAGGTCCACGCGTTGGAAGTCCCCACACCATCGCCGTCGCCGTCGCCGTCTGCCGCTTCTCTTGCTGCGCAGATCACGTACACGCGCGTCGTCCCTGACTATGGAAAGTGCGGCAGCAGCAACAATACTGTCGCCATGTGCGCGTCCCGCGACTTTGTATGCCGCATGCCGGACGGCCAAGCAGCGTTCGCGAGCGAGCCGTCGTGTCTGCCGTTCGACCCCCAGGCGCAAGGGGTGAACCCGCGTGAGAAGGAGTCGACCGCGCCGTGGGACGCGTGCGACCCGGACTACACGGACGTGAATCTACCGACGTGCCGCCTGTCGTTCCAGTGTATGTGCGCAGTAGCGCAGAGCAAGAAAGGCTGTCGCTGCGTCCCACCAGACGCTGTGCCTGGTCGCAGCCTCACGGGTGAATCGTGCGGCAAAGCGGCCACGACTGGCGGAGCGTGTGCGAGCACGGAGTACTGCAAGTGGACGCCAGCTGGCGAGCAGGAGTGCGGTGCCAAGCCCTACTTCTCGTAGGTGGAAGGTGATGGATGGAGCAGAGAATGTGTGGCGTGGGAAGGAGGAATGCGAGAAGAGGGGAGGATCAATACGGCTTCTTGACCTCCGAATTGTATGAGCCAACACGTACGCTTCTGTTTATGTGGAGAGGAAACGAAATAAGGGATCATTCGGAGGTGCTCCAAACTGTAGAGGCTCTGGAGCTCCATTCGGGTGCACAAGTACTCGATAGTACTTGTACTCGTAGAGAGCATCAGACGTCGAGGTTCAACATCCGCTACGTTTGCACCAATCAAAACGTGCCAACACGGGATTAAGCGGCACTTTTACACCAATAACATAGCGCCACCACTTTTGAGCAAATTCCTGTCGAAAATGGCTACATTTGGCCCACCACCCCTCCATCTCTGTCCACATTCCCAGATCCGCCATCGACACCGCAGTCACTCCCTCCCCTCACAATCCAGTGATGCTCACTGCACAGCAGACAGCAGCAGCGCGCAGCTTCTTCGGCCGCGTGCAGAGCGGCGTCTCTCGTCTCCAGAGCAGCGTCCACCAGCAGCTCAGCTACCAGCTCGACGTTGTCTCGTCCTCTGCGGCAGCAGTCGTAGCTGCTGCAGCCGCTGGAGGAAGATTCCCACCGCCACCGCAGTCTTTTAGTACGGACGTGGTCGTGTCGTCCTCTGGCGCCACGCTCCAGTCGCTCTTTGTGTGCCACCAAACTCGTGTTGGATCCTCCACTCTCGACAGAGACCTCACCCTCTACCACACTCACGCTCCAAAAACCACCACTTCAGACTTTATGCTCTCCGACCTCGACGGTGTCTCGCTCACGATGGCAAGTTTCTTGAGCGCACGCGAACTCTACTGCCTCCAACTCGTCAGTCGCGCGTGGCACACGTTCGTTGTCACGCACCGCGAGCGGCTCTATGGCGACTTGCTCCCGCGCGTCTTCGACACTGTCGTGCCGTCTTCGTCGGCGTTCGCGACGTTTCTGCTCTCGTATAGCCACGAAATCGCGCGCGAGCTCTTGCACACGCGCGCAGTCGAGCCCACGCATGCAGCGCTCGAGCTGTACTGTACAACGACTGAGCCCGCGAACCACGGCTTCGTCGCCATGTTCTGCGACATTGTCGAGTTCACAGACCCTCGCGTCGCCCGGTTCGTAGCGTACAAACGGCAGCACGCGCTCAGTGTCGTCTTGGCGGCCACGCCGACGCACGTCGACGCGTTCCGGAAGCGGACTGGGTACACTCGTCCGATCGCGTTCGTGCCAGTGCACAACCCCCACTGGCCGACGTTCGACCTCCCACAACTACCGCACGTCCCTGGCTTCCTCGGCTACGCGAACGACTTTGTGCGCATGGCGCCAGGCTACGAGCCGCTCCGTGATACAGTCGTCAAGTCCATTCTGCGCGACCTCATGATTTTCGACACGAGCACGCACGCGGCGGCGTACGGCGCGTCGATCGGCCGGCAGCCGTTCGCGGCTGTCCTAGACGACGCGGTCGCGGACCCGGCGCTGCACATGAGCTTCTCGAGTCCACTGCGGCGCCAGCTCAGCGCGCTGCCGATTGCAGAGCGGATACGCACGCTGGAGGAGCGCATCGAGGCGATTGAGGCCGCTTGCCTCGCCAGCTCAGCATAGACACTTGGCGCAGGAGATTCAAGCGCATAGCATGCATAGTAGTCACTCGAGTTGAATGAGCCCGTCGTGATTTCTTCGAAGCTCTGGACGAGTTCACACTGGTCCTGTACCGGAAAACGTCGCTTATATATTGGAGCGGTTTATACAAGGAAATGACAAACCTGATCGCTTTCTAACATTGAAATGACAAAGGCAAAATTTTTGACAGGACTGAACGCATTTCTGGATATTTGTCAGAAATACAGAATTTTTGTGGGTCAAAAGACGCGTGATTTGCATAATTTCAACTTGACCTGCGTAAATTTATAATAATTTTAGGTATGTTATGCGTTGAATTTTAGCCTTCACGAAACTTTACCAGATATTTCTAATTGTATTATCGTAATCACACAAATTTTGCCAACCGAAAAAAGCACCTTGCAGTCATTCTAATTCTAAGCTGTTTGTAAAAATTATGATAATTGCTAAAATTTCTGAGTAAATTTATTGACATTCGCTCTAAAACTGTTGCTTGAACAAATCACTTGTCCAGTACCGCCAATCGGACATTTTCCAACCAAGAGCTCTGGACCTCTCGGGCCGAGAGTCTCGGCTGTCCAAGCACGCAACAGCACTAGCCAGCCATGTTGTTCGCCATGAGCCATCCTCGGCGACTGGGTGCGCTGCTGGCGCTCTTGGCGCTCGCGTCACCGACTTCCACAGCTACGACAACAAGCGCTCCGACAGCCGCGTGTCTCGGCTTCCTGGTGTCCGACAAGCAATCC
>JAASGD010000868.1:0-15393 GCA_023334115.1 Globisporangium megalacanthum | reverse complement strand
TGTTTGTCCAAACGTTGACAGCTCTAATTTCAACGATAAACAAATTTCCCTAAACTTTTGGCGCGGACTTTATTATCCATTTTGCAGCGGTTTAGCGATTTCACGAGGGGTATTTTTTCAAAACCTGTCAATCGAGGTCCGAACGCTGCACGCAAGAGCGTGCAAGGCGATCAATATTGGGCCTCTGAAGCAACCAAGGGTATCAATAGCATCACGAGATGGCGCTCTATTCAGACGTATCACTGCTACAGACTAGTTCGCTCTAGCGGATTTCACGATTGTGAGGTGACCTCCCTGAATTGGCCAAATCCGGTCTACTTAAGTCAGAATGTCTCTGTTAAAAAATAAAAACGCTCATGCATTTGTGCACACACAAATCAGAACGAAGCTTTTGAGCAGCAACAATGCACAAATTGGATATGTAAGCAGGACCCAGGTACACTTGCTTCATGCTGCTTGGTTTCACTGTGTTCCTGCGTGGAGTGTTGGATTGCGGTGAACTCGTCGCTTCGTTTCGTTTCACTGACCGTCACACGTGGTGGCAGGCAAATGGGTGGTTGAGAGCGGGTTTGAATGAAGAGACCTCGCTCTCTCGCTCGCCAGCTCGCAGACATGCGATCGATCGGGTGGAGAAGAGGGAACAACCGTGCTTGCACTCGCTCCATGATTCTCGAGATGCGGAGCTCCAGGCTCGTGTTTATGATCCGTCTGTCCACATTCCTCTTTTGGTCATGACAGAACGAAGTATGCATGAGTTGCTCTGGAGCTGTTCGTGGGGTGCTGGGTGCTCGCACACCCAGCACACTTAGCTCAGCTTTGATGTGGGCATGTGGATTTTGTTCTCTTTTCTTCGTCTCAAGCAGCTCGCGTCTCGCATGTGTGTCGTTGTCCACTTTGGGCAACTCGCAGGCAAAAAGCAACCTGGTCACCTCCCTTTCTTTGGCGCGCCTGTCGCCATTCCGCTTTTCGACCAATGAGCGCGCGAACAGCCAGCTTCAAGTCGTGCACCAACAAAGATTCTATAGTGAAGAAAGCTAATTTGGATCGATGTAGGGTTCGGGGCGTGCAAAACGCGCGTTGTCGTTGTTTGACTGAGCGTGCGGCTGCATTTCGCGCGAGGCAAAAGGAGGCTTTTGTGGCGTCGAGGGAGCGAGCGAGCGGCTGTGGCAGCCAAGCAAGCAGTGCCCAGAAAGCAATACAGCCCCTCTCTGAACCAGCCCACAGCCAGCAGCAGCCCAAGCAAGCGTGAGCAGCACCAAGCAACGTGTTCACACATACCCATTCGTGGTGGAAGCATAACGAAACCGACGCACCGCGACCAGTCAGTCGCTCAGCAGCAGCACCGAAAAGAAAGAAGCTCTCTGGTTGGACAAGCGAGCAAGAAGCGAGCTTGACACGTCACGTCCACTGCTGTTGCCTCTCAGTACTTTTTTCGACCAGACAACCACAGAGATCGTTCGCACCCTGCGCGCGCCGCACCATGATCGACACGGAAGCTGCCGAGACGCTCATGAGTCTCTCCGCGCCAGATGAGCGCAAGTTCGCGTCGCCGCTGTACGCGAAAGAGATGCCATGGCATGCCGCGAAGAAGCAGCGCGCATTCGACCCGTACGGCACGTCACCCCCGCAGTCGCGTCACCATCACCACCAGCAGCAGCGCGACTTCCTCGCGAGCTCGCTCCCGTCGTCGTCGTCGTCGTTCATGCAGCACGCCGCGCCGTCGATGTCAATGCTGCGCCACAACATCCAAGAGCGCCCGCTCACGTCTCTGATCCCCGCCGCGGACGACAGCGACGAGGACATGGACACGGACCAGGAAGACTTGTACGACAGCAAGCAGCGCCGGTGGGGACCGTTTCGCTCGCCATTTGATGGGCTCGTCGCTGCGGCTCGAGATTACGCGGACTCGCCGATTCGAGACGATACCGACGATGATGACAGCAACAGCAGCAGCGGCGGAGGCGCCTTCAACAACTCGTCGTCCCGACCGATCTCGATCCCGATGCACCCTGGTCGCCACCAGCGCCAGCAGCGTAGCGGGTCGTACCGCTCGGAGTTCAGCATGTCGGCGCCAAAGTCGAGTCTGACGCGTGTGAAGGAGGACGCGGCGTCGCACTCGTACATGGGTCTCGAAAGCAGTCCGACGGGCATCGAAGAGGACAGTGAGTGGTTCGACTCGTACCGCGAGTCCACCGAGTACAAGCAGCGCGCGCGTCTGGCCTCCATCTGCTCGTCGGACGGCAGCGAGTACGGCGGGCTGGGGCGCAAGAACTTCGAGGGCTTCTTGCGCATGGATTTGTCGGACGAGAACGAGCGCGCGGAGAACCACAGCGAGGGCTCATCGCCGCCAGACACGCGGTTCATCGGGAGCTACTCGCCGGAAGCGCGAAGGAAACGCATCGAGCGGTTTCTCGAGAAGCGCAAACACCGCGTGTGGTCCAAGAAGGTCGACTACGACGTGCGCAAGAATTTTGCAAACTCGCGCCTGCGCGTGAAGGGCCGTTTTGTCAAGAAGGAGGACGAGGAGCTGCTCTGCCAGCTGCTGAGCTACACGTAGGGCGGTGCTGAGCGCTGCTCGCCGTGTAGGAACAGCGCGCGGCAGCGGTCGCGCGGTTGGAAGCGGAGCAGGTCCGGCGCGCAAGAAGCGTTGGACCAGGCTTCGTCGCGGACGGTGCTTCTTACTGGTGCTTCTCCGGGCCGGCTCCATCACCCCGTCGCAAGCCGCTGCACTCGTCGTGTAGATTAGGATCCCAGTTTTATCAATGAACGCCGAGTACGACTCGAAGTACAACGTGATGATCTTGTTTCATGCAGCCAATCCAACCAGCGACTGCCACTCGCTGCTTGCTTTAGATTCCTCCTCTCTCGAACGCACAGATTGCCGTGTGAACCTTCCGGTTCCGCCGTCACCACCCATTCGCAACGCGCACAACCAGAACCTTTGTGTGCGAGACAGCGAGCGGTGACGGTGTCGGCTGGCGATCCCGCTCGCAGCAGAACAGGCGGGTGCACGAGCAGCAAATGTGCGTCGCCAAGCTTAAGCTGCTGGAAGCCACGACGAACAGGAGCGCCGGCACCACACCGTCCCACAGCCACGAAGCGTGATCCGTCGAACCGAACGCCCCACGCAGCAGCGAGAGCGGCGTCCAGAGCAGGATGCCCACCAGACCGAGTCCAGGCAGCGCAAGCATCCACTTGAGCGTAGCAAAGTACACGAGCGCCGCCGCCGACGCAGGCGTCACCACGTTCAAGCTGGAAATCACGCGGTCTAGCGCTCGGTCTTCGCGAAGAAGCGGGTGCAGTGGTGGTGGTGAGCGTAGCAGGAGCGCGTCCCGAGCCGAGGGCAGCGCCAGCTCCAAGCGCATCTGATTCTCTGGCGGCAGTACAGTGTTCGCTAGTGTCACGTCCACCTTGGCGAGATTCGCCACGATTCCGAGACGGAAGATCAGACGGAACGCCAGCACGCCAACGCCGCAGAGCGGAAGCAGCACTATCACGCAGCCGAGGAGAGCGAGAGAAAGGAGTCCCACGCACGTCGCCAGCGCTGCATTCGCCATAAGGAACGCCGCACGCGCAAAACAACGACGGAAGCAGATGCGGACGCGGGCGATCGACGGCGGGCGTATTGGTGCGGCTACGAGAGGCGATGGTGGCGCCGCACCCAACGCGCCGTACGAGAGGCGCGGCTGGTCAGCGGCGCGCTGGTACTTGTGGCGGCCGTGGTGGTAGTGATGGTTCGGGGCGGCAGGAGACTGCATAATGGAGAGTGAGCATCAATGTCGAAGACCAAGCAGCACCCACCACGTTGATGGCTTTGCTTTCACGGGAGCTTCAAGCTCAACTGTGGCATCTTGCACCGTTTGGGCCGTTGTCGTGGAAACGCCAGAGGATACGACTACTGTATGTTCTGCATGGAAAATACGTTCTATGTGATCATCAGTGGTAGTTAGACACCGATTGCCAAAGAAAATACCTTTTACTGTTCGGGACCCACAAGCAAGCGTAGTACGCAATTTCTCAACAAAATGAATCAATCCACAACGAACATGGCAGTGCCAGCGATACTTCGATGCTGCGCGTGGCTCGTGCTGCTCTGCGCGGCCTTCGCGGCAGCTGAGTTCAACGAAACGTTAACGCTGCGTGCGCTACCAGGTGGACGCAAGGTGCTCTCTCACTTCCACTTTTCAACGCGAGAAGTGGGCGGAGACGTACGCGCGGGCGAGTTCCCTAAAGTGCTGCGGCAGATCCTGACCAAGTACGAGGCCGAAGCACTCCACCTGACGTTTTCCCTCGGGCGACACTCGGACGCACGCTACGGCTCGGCGGTCGAGCCCGGATCGCATGCGCCGTTCGGCACGCGGCTTCAGGTTTGGCTCCGTGACGCGGCGGGTAGCGTGGCGAGCCTCGCGGAGAGCTTTGAGCAACAGGAGCGCTGGCGGGGCATCACAGCGGAGCTTGGGGGAGTGTTTTCGGCGTCGCTTAACCAGATGGACCAGACAATCGTGACCGACGTGACCTCTGTGGACGCGAATCCAAGCGCCCTAGGAGCATTCACACTTGACGCCTCGGCCAGCGCTCGGTTTCTTCACGCGGGACTTGCACGTGAAGAGATTTGCACGGAGAATCTGACGCCGTGGCTCAAGATGCTACCTTGCCGGTCCCACGCTGGTTTAGGAAAGCTCATCGATCCGATCAAGTTTCTCTCCGGCGAGTACCTCTCGCTGTCGCTCTTCGCGTCGCGAGCGGCGGGTATTTGGGAGCTCCAGCAGCAGTTGGTCAGTGTCCAGACGCTCGGGGCAGAAGATCGCGAGCGCTGGAGCCTCAAGTCGGTCTTCTTTAACAGCATATCGGGAGACCAGGCGACTTTGAGCGCGTGCCCGCTAGCAAGCGAGAGCGTGATCCACACGGAGACCCCGACAGAGGGTTTCGAGCTTCAACATTCCCCTGGTACGACAAGGCGGCTCCCCGAAGCAGGATCCGTCAGCTTCGGAGCTCCTGTTGTGCACACCACCCGTCTCAAGCACAAGCAGTTGGACATTACGGATCCGTGGCTCGCGAGATCCGATTCGACTTCACCCACTGTATCTGTGCGCGACCTCGTGAGCGCACATCGCTTCATGACGGGGTACGGCCAAGTACACGGCGGCATCGCAGTCCGACTCGAGAACAACCACCCGCTGTGCGCCATGCGAGTGACGTACCACGACGTCGTCCCGTGGTTTCTTCGGTTGTATTACAATACCTTCCAAGCAATGGCGTCCGAGGGTGGAAGCGATGCGAAGGACGCGTCGTCGCTCATCCAGGACCTGCGGTTCGTCCCCGCGGAGGTCCGCGGTCGTCCGAATCAGCTGCACCTGGAGTTTGTGCTGCCGGCGAACTCGTCACTCGTGTTCTCGATCCAATTGGAGAAAGCGTTCCTGCGACTCTCCGAGCACCCCCCAGACGCGAACCGCGGCTTTGATGTGCCCTCTGGTGTCGCCACGTTCCAGCCGATGGCCGATGGTCAACATGTGCGGCTTTGTGGTGATCTGCGCGCGGACGTTCGCACGTTTACCCGTACACTTTTCACCGAGCCGCTGCTTGTGCCTTTGCCGACGCCGGACTTCAGCATGCCGTACAACGTCATCACGATGACTTCGACTGTCGTGGCGTTCTTTGTGGGGAGTTTACTCAACACGCTGCTCCGGAAGGCGCCGCGTATTAAGCAGATGATGGCGGCGCAGTGAGGCACGAGACGAAGGTAGAGCTCAGCAGGCAGGACACCGAAGCCACAAAGTGCCAACCAAGTGCACGCTCAAACTCATGTACTCCCAGGTGAGAAGTGTACTCTTGAGAGCGCCATCCTTACACATTGTTCTCACGCGGCAGCACGACTCTCTCACGAGCACACACTCTAAAGTACGCGCACGACCTCGACATCAGGATCAGTGGCGGTGGCCGCTCTCGAGCGCTGCTGCGGCGCGCTGCTGTTTGCGGGTGACCTGGAGCTTCGCGAACGCGTAGGCGCACGTGAGACAGAAGAACGCCCAGACGCTATAGAGCAGCACGATGCGGAAGCCGATGCGATAGGTGCACGCGGTGTCGCACGCGCCGACCGCGTCGGGGTCGTCGTCGATGATAAAGTTCATGATGAGTCCGGGGATGTAGTTCGAAGCTGCGTACCCCAACAAGTTGTAGCTCGCATACGCGACGGAGGATGCGAGCGGCCGCAGGCGCCGCGGTGCCGACGAAATCACAATGCCCGAGCACGCCGGCAAGATGCTGCCGCCACAGAACAGCATGAGCCAGAGGAAGGTCGCGATGTAGAGCGTCGAGTGGAAGAACGAGACGGGCAGCGACGCCAGGCACCCGAGCCCGCCCAGCACCATGCATACGCGCAGCGCTACGGCGCGCTGGTAGAGTCCCGCGTAGCCGCCAAACTGGTCGATAAGCCAGCCGCCAAAGAAGACGCCGAGAATTGGGCCAGTGCCGCTTACGACCAGGTACGACGAGTGGATCGTGTACAGCGAGTCGTTCGTGTTCGTCGCGAGGAAGAGGGTGGTCCAGAATTGCACGCCCGCGACCACGAAGAAGAGCGCCGATAGCCCGAGCACGATGAACACGAACACCTTCTGCTGGAACAGCTGGCGCAGGTTCTCCAAGCCAAGCGACAAATCCTGCATACTGCTACTCCGGTGGCGGCGGTCGCTCGAGTCCAACGACGTTTGCGGGTTCAGGCGACTGCGCTCGCCCTTGTACACCACGTCGTCGTCTTCCTCCTCATCCTCGTCATCGTCTTCGTTGTTCGTGCTTATAATCGAGTCCACCATGATGATCGAGCGCCGTCGCGCCGCATGCAGCCGGATGTGCTCGACTGGCACGAAGAAGAGCATGATGGAGAAGGGGAGAATCGCCAGGAACTGGAAGATGAACGGCCAGCGCCAGCAATACATGCCCTGGCAGTAGTTCGTGTCCACAGCGCCGGCCATGTCGTCGAAGAGGTGGTCCCCGGCGCTTTTCATGGAGCTCGAAACCGCGGTATTGAGAACAGAGGACGCAAAGTTCGCGAGTGATCCGACCGGCGTCGCTGTCAAAGTCATGTTCCCAGCGTTCACATCAAACGCACTGTTGCCAGTGGAAGCCGACGGGTCCGCCGACGCGAGCCAGACTGTTACGGAGCCAGCAAAGTAGCCGAGCGTGATGCCAATCGGCGTGGCAGCCTGAAGGAAGCTCATCCAGCTCCCGCGCTTGGCTCGCGGCGCGTACTCGTGCACCCATAGCGGCGAGTAGACGCAGTGGAACGCCTGCGTGAAGCCGATGAACGCGCGCAGCGAAATCAGCAGCGTCTTGGAATACCACTCGGACACTGGCGTGCATGCGAACGTGAGCACTGCGAGGTTGTTGATCGCAAGCGTAAGACCGAGCAGCTGGCGCGGATTGAACTTGCGGAAGAGCGTGCTGCACCAGGGGGACGCGAGCGAGATGGAGATGTACACGACTGCGCCAAGCAGCCCCTGCTCTTGCGGGCTCAAGTGAAAAGTGAGCGTGAACTGCTGCAGCAGCGACGGCACGGCGCCGGCCTCCAGGTACATGCCGATCTGTGTGATGATGAGGTACTTGAAGAGGTACTCCGACTGCCCCGGCACTCGCGTCGCCACGGTTGCTCCCGTGCTGCGCTTCGTCAGCGCACCATACGTGCCGCCCCCATTCCCCACTCCCTTTCGTTCGCTTGTCATCACGAGCACGCCACGTCTCGCGGAGCTGGTGCCCGCGCCTTCTTTCGTCCGTCCCGAACGTCCAGTGGCAGCTGATACCAGTGGCTATGAACCTACCGTATTCCTTTCTTCGTAAAGACGACTGCTTCTTGCAGGTACAGTAACCTGAATATTGTATCGTACTGTATTGGACATGCATTAGCAATTATAAGTCAAAGATTATAATGTGATCATTCCTTGAATATCAATAAATTGCTTCGTAGGATAAACTATTACTAGTACCGAAAGCCTGATATGTATCGTTTTCGAAAGGAAACATTTTCATAGAACAAGAAACATTATGTAATTTGTATTTGTCTAATCACTTTTTTAAAAGGTCATTAATTGATGCTTGTCCGGTTAACGCGCTCGCCTATGTAATCTCTCTCTCGCTCTCTCTCTGTCATTGCGCTTCTGCTCTGCTCTGTCCTGGACAACTGACTGGCATTCACCATCGCGTACCCTATTTTTGAGTGCTTCTGTGGAGCTTCCTTGGGATACCATCGACGCCTTATGTCGCCGGCTCTTCGGTCAATCGCGTCCGTTGTGTGAAGTGTTTGACCCGCTTCGATAAGCGTGTGAAGCAGGACATTGCCAGTCTCGAACTCTCCGTGTTCCTCCATACGCTACATGGCATACGCTCGCAACTTTTGCTACTCGTGCGTCGCCGTGCTCATCATCGTCTCGGCAGTTCCAGTCACTCCTCCTCGAGCGCGCTGAGTCTCTCGTCTATCTCTCCCTTTCAAGATCGCTATGTCATTCAGTCATTTCGCGTCACGCGCCGCATTGCCGCTGCTACTGCAGCTCCTCGTGGTCGCGATGGTGCTATGTCGATGCATCGCTACGCCTACAACCACCCCAGTGTATACTATCGGGACGCTGGCTGTCGCTGGCACAGGTTGTCCGCCACGGTCAGTCGAAGCGGTGACGGCGCCAGATGGGACGAGCGTGTCGGTCATCTTCACTTCCTTTGAAGCCGCGACGGACGCGAACCATACTCGCGTACGCCTGGCATGCGCTATCGCAGTTCCGTTGCAGGCACAACCGGGACGCAGCATCGGCTTCTTCAAGGTCGACTTCCGCGGCTACGTGTACGTCCCAGACGTGCCGAGCGCGTTGGCGACGCTCTCGAACGACTACTTCTTCGCAGGCGGCCAGGGACTCAAGATCCGGCGCATATACGAGCGCGGCACCGAACAGGACATCACAGAGTCCAACAGCATCAACTTCCAGTCCGTCATCTGGTCACCGTGCGGCGGCTCGACGACCTTTCGAATCAACACGTCCATCATGGCCGCCAAGCCAGCGACGGCGGGCGGTGCCCACGATGACGTGCAGCTCGTAGTCGACTCGATGGACTCGTCTGTCCAGGGCAGTGTGCAAGTCGCGGTGGCGTCGCGCAAGTGCAATCCGCTCACTGGCGAGCCGATTTAGCACGAAGAGCGCCCCGAACCTGCGTATCTCGGTGTTGCATAGCGGTCATGCTCCATGGGGACCAGTGCAAGGTGTACTTCTCAGTAGTACGAAGTAGGGAATGGGGGCATGGCGCTGGTGCTGCCAATGTGCTCACACGCAAAACAAGAGCTTATTGATCTACTGTATGCTCTGGCCAGGTCTTCTCGCCCCCACTCTTGTTTTAGCGAGCGCGAGTGGTTGGGTGGGATGGAGGGTGATTATTGTACAGTCTACGGGGAGTTCGCGCTCGCCGACTGACTTTCGCTAGTCGTCGCGTTTGGTGTCTGCTCCTGCGATTGCTGACGGCGTGGACGCTGCTCCTGGCGGCGCGCGGCGAGAAGGCGCGAATACGCACGCACACGCTGGAAGCGGATCCAGTCTGCAGTCTCGAGCTCGTCTTCCGTGTCCTCGTCGTCTTCATCCCCGGCCCCGCCACCGCCGCCCCCAGTGCTGTGCTCGACGCTATCGTGCACAAGCCCGCTTTCGTAGAACGCCCAGGCAGCAGCCTCGCCTGCATCCTGCGCCGCACAACGGCCTCCGATGCTTGTCGTGACGTGACTTCCGCCGTCGACCGTTGTGGGTGACACGAGAGACGACGACGACATGGCGCTGCTCTTCCTCGTCGTCGAACTGCTGCTGCTGCTGCTGGAAGCGGCGCCGGGCGGTGGCGAGCCGGGAAATCGCCGAGTGGACGGACCGAGCGGAGCGCCGTCCTGACGCCGCCTGTCGCATGAAGCGCCGCGCGCGAAAGCTGCTTCACAATCGCACGCCAGCCAGCATTTCCAGTTCCTTGTAAGTAAAATCGCTAAAATTGCGCGAGTGACAGCGTGCAAAAATGACACAAAACCAAGGATTTGAATCGTCCCAATCACAGTGCTGTCACTCTTGAGTTCTATTGTGTCACCTCACGCGCAGTGTGCGCACAAGCAGCGCCACATCTTCTACAGAGAATGCTCGTGCTGACCCGCGCTAACACAGCGATTGATTACATAGGCCCATGTCGGTCACTTGAATTTCACGTGTGTGCTTTACACGAAGATAAGCTCGGCGTCGGCGCCGGGCAGCGCCGCTTCCTCAAGCGTGTGCTCGTGCTGACCCACACCAAGGGGCGTGCTCGCACGTGGCTGGCGTCCACCGCCCCCTCGCCCCAGACGCCGCTGGATGCCGTCGCACAGCTCGCGCGCGTCCTTACTCAGCTCCTGGTTGCGGCGGATCGCGTTTTGCGGGACGCTCTGGACAAACTGCCGACGCGCCAGGTCCAAATCCAGTACCACGGCGCGCTGCCGCTCGTCGCCACCCGTAATTACCTCTTCGTACAGCTGCGCGTCTGCGTCTACCACGGTCGTGCGCTCGGCGCTCGTCTCGTCGTACAGAACGAGCGTCTCCATGTGACGCCGCGCCGCGCTACCGAGCTCATTCTCGTCGAGCTCCTCATAGCGCAACTCAGCGCCACAGAACACGCACGCACGGCCGCCGTTGTGCTCGATTCGCCCGCACTGAAGGCAGTTTATCACCCGCGTGTGCATCACCTTGGGGACACCAGTCTTCTTCTGCTTTGCCTGGCGGAGACGCGAGTTCGGCGCCACCGCGGGTGGGACGAGACTCGGCGTTGCAGTGCTTGATCCGCTCTTCCACGACACCCTTACGCCATGACGACCACGCTCTTGTTGTTGCTGCTGCTTTTGCTGTGCGGGGGGTGTCGCGGGAAAGAGACGCTCGCCGATCGCCTCTGCGCGCGAAAGCGGGATGCCCAGTAGTTCCGTTAGGTACGGCACGGCCTCGCTCTTGGAAACGAAGGCACTGCATACGTAAGCCACGATATCATCCACCTCCCCAAAGCCCAGTGTGGCCGTGAGCTCGGTCTTGAGCCATGCGCGCTTCGTTGAGTCCGCCATTTTCAATTTTGCAGGGCAAAATGTTTGGAAGTGACAAGTTTGATTTAAGTTAAAATTGACAGAATAAAGAAATTGACAGAATAAAGAAATTGACAGAATAAAGCAAGTTTTCCAGAGCCAGAATCTGAAATTGTCTAGCGATCCTGAACATATTTTCTGATATTTGACCATTCGGCTGACCTTCAGTCGACCACAGCAAAACACATTTCAATCACTCACAATTGTGGCACAAAATGGGTTGTGGAACATCGTATTCAGACCAATGTTTCCATAATGAAATCAAGTCAAACTAATTACTTTTCAGTTGTCGCCCACAAGAACACAAGAACGCAGTAAATGTGGCCCGATTCACAATTTCCATACATTATTGAGTTTTTGTTCAAGCACATTGTCAATTCATGAGGTTTCAAAACCATTTATGATTTTTCAAATCCAATTTTAAACCGTAAAATACATCAAAGAGCTGTTAAATAATGTATACAAATATGAAGTAGGGAAGGGTTACGCCCTGCAAGCGAACGAAAAAAATACCGCGTTGCAGCGCTTCGCCTTCGGCTTGCTCGCCTGCCCAGGTCGATGCACACCGCTTCTCTCCGTGCATCTCTGCGCCGGGATCGGTGTTTCGTGAGGTGTACGCCGTGCGTTTTGAAAGCTATCATCGTCGTTTCGAGAGGCATTTCTTGGCTTTCGTTTTTGCGTTTCCCGCAACCGTGGTACTCACTGTGATACATGTCACATGCATCCGGAAGTAGTTGGTGAATGGAGACACTAGACAGCTTTAGCAACTCGTCAATTCTCGAAACGACGACCAGATTTGACGAGAAAGCTAGGACTAAGGTCTCCAACTCGTCATTTTAGAAGAATTTTACGCGACTTTGTTAACAGAACTCGTCAAACAGCAAAGCCACTCGTGGCCACTCGCCAAAATACGTCGTTCGCAGCAAGTTGCGGACAGCCGCCCACGCATCGCCAACCTACGCTGCACGCGACAGCAACAAGCGCCGCCGTAGCTATCGGTACGTAGCTGGGGACTCAATGCAAGTGTGATATGCGTAGGAAAAACTCAGTCGTGATGCATGTCCTGTGCCTGCATACAGATGAGCTCCTCGCTGTCTGTGATCAACGCTGGAGGGCACGCGTCGCCACTAGAGAAGCACGGCTTCGTCGAGAACGACGGGGGAGAACCTGCCACCGCTGCACCCGCAACCCAAACGCTGAATAACGTCCATTGGGACGGCGAGACGCACCTCGCTCTGCTGAGGTATGAGAAGCACTTGCAGTGTCTCTCTTTTTTGCAGTTGAGCTGTTCTGACAGCATTTTGACAGCGAGGTCATTTGCGTTGAGCCATGCGTAGCCGGGCACGGGAAAAAGACGTCGGGTTGGGAGACTATCGCGCGAACACTGGTGGACTTTGACGACAAGATGACTGCTCTTAGCTGTAAGGAGAGATGTGTCGACAATCTATCTATGGTGGTGATGGCAGATATTCTGTGTTTGGTGAGTCTTGTTTACTGAGTGTTGCTACAATTTGGAGCCCATAGGTTCAAATTCATACTGAGGAAGCACGCTAGTGCTGAGGCAAATCGCCGAAGATCTGGCGTAAACGAGTGTTTCGGCGAGCTCGACAAGCTCATGATGGGCGTTACCGAGCGGATGGAGGAGGCACAAGCATTGCAGAACTCGCAAAAGCCAAAGCAAGAAGAGCGTGCGCAGGGGTGGTGTCTGCTGGGGAAAGGCTGTGCGGCAGCTGACTTGCGCGTACCCAAGCGCGGACCCGACGCAACATCAGTCGTCGGTACGAGAATTCTTTTGGTGGCACGGTACACAGACACGCATTGAGTTTGCTGACATCCTCATTCTCTAAATTGTTTGAACAGTACCACTCTGTTACAAATTAAGTGTAGATTTCAACAAAAATGCATGGTTTTTAGTCACTATTGGGTTTCACAGCACGTAGGAGGTGGCGCTGTGATTGCCATCTGATACCCCATCGACTGAGGGTCGCTACTGCTCCAACAACGGCTATTTGGAGTCACAGTTCTAAAGAAACAACAAAACAAACGCACATAAAATCGGCATTTTATCAGAAAATATTTCTCGTTGGATTTTCTTTTACCTACGTGACTTGGTGGTGCAATATCAGCATTCACTACATACTAAACCCAAGACAAAATTGCTACACTTATTCTGAACAGAGCTCAGAGTGGATTCACCACTTATTTGGAAACGGAGTGGTACACCACAAGAGAGAAGCAAAGAGAGCAAAGCCAACCATCGATGTCGAAGTAGAGCACATCATGGACCGGCAACATGAACTTGGGCAGAAGAAGCTCAACAAAAAATTCTCCAGCGCGAACAGCAACATGAGCAAGTCCGCTTCGATCGCGAACGGTTCGACAATGAGAAAGCTCATCGTGCAGCAGCCCTCGAGCTTCAGCAAGCAGAGCGTCGACTTCGCGCAGACGACAACAACAGACGCAACGACCAAGTCGACAAACCACTGCAGCTCGTCCTGCAAATGAGGGACTTCACTGAGACTTAGCGACTGACTGTTGGTGATCCTTGATACTCTTCAAGAGTCGGTGGTCTTACTCCGAAGAACACGCTGTTAGTATTCCTTCCTCGAACACAAGTAATACAGTTGGCGAACAGAACAGCGACCTTGTAGATGGTGCTTACGTGCTTTTCGCCGACTTTCATCGCGTTCTTGTCGTTGAGAAGCCGCCAGTACTGCAGAATCTGCCCGAACGACCACTCCACGCTCACACGAACCCTGCTCATACTCTTGTTGGCTTGATGCTGACTGGGAGTGACATTCCCCCCTCCATACGGGGCGCCAAAGCACTCGGTGCGGCCGTACGCCGGATTGCCGTAAACAATGAACCCATGAAAACGCGGGTCTTGTGCCAAAGCGGCCACGAGCTACGACTTCCGTAGCAGCGTCAAGTCGTGTTGCCTGCCCTCTACGGGCCCAAAGACGTGGGAAATGATGCCGTCTGAAGTCACGAGCGTCTGGAACTTCACTGCGTGTTTCCGCTTGTGCGAACAGAGATCGTTGCTCCATCCCCCCTGTTGGGCCACTGCACCCGCGTACTGTTCCATCTACAAAAACTCACACAGTATCTATCTCACCGCCCTTACGTCGTAATGCAGTACTAAACTGTACTAGCCGTCTTGAGATCCCCTCAGCATCTAGGCACATAATCCCCTCGAACTTGTATCCCAAGTGCTCAAATACAGAGTAGAAGATGTTACTCATGGAGGTTGCAGATCTGCCGAATAGCGGCGCCATGTCGCACAAGCGGTCTGCAACAGCCAGCCGACGCAACACGATGCAAACAGCCTCCATCCTTGGTCAACTTGTGCGTTCTCGAGTTTCGACGAGTCTTGGCAGGCGGAGAAGCGGCACAAGAGCGCCGAGCTCGCGACGCGAGAAGCGGAACATGCAGCGGGGCTCACGGTGGTCAAAAACCTCCAGCGAGAACACTGGGACTGTAGAAGGTGGCCGTGAGGGGCGAGCCACGATCTTCAGCAACAGCAAGCGGACCAGCGTCGAGTTGTTGGCCACCAGAGCCGCCGCCAGAAGCGCGAGCAGGTGCTCCTCCCTCATCAGAAAGTGTCAGTTGAAAAATAAACGGACAAAGAATTCGTGAAAAAACGATTTGCCAGAAATCGTTGGAACTGCTCGTCAACGACTTGCTAAAGCTCTCTACTTTCCACGAAGCAATAAGTTTGATTTGAGCTAAAATTGACAGAATACAGCTAATTTTTCTATCATTTTGCATTTTTAACAATCCGCGCCGAAAAGAGCAGAACGACAGAAAAGTAAGCTATATTTTGTTCTCTGCATTTTTCCAGAGCTTTATAGAATCTGAAATGTTCTCGCGATAATGAAAATATTTTCTGATATTTGACCATTCAGCTAACCGTCGGTCGACCACAACAAAATTAAAAGCTGTTTTTCGGTATTTTTCTCATATTTTATCTGGAACTTTTAGAGTTATTAAAGTGCGCGACAAAAGTCTTGGAAAAAAAACTATTTTGTTGGCTGTGCCGTCAATTTTGCTCGCAGAAGCTAAAAACATATCAAAAACTACAGAGCGTTCTGCGACGATTGCGGTGATACAATCCGATGACCGAAATTCGCAGTACCGGTAACGCAAGGTAAAAAAAAACGAATTTTTCACTATTTGAGTCATATCGAGAGTCTGCGGTCAGATTGGTAACAAAAACGCAATTCTTCTCTAATTAGCTCGAAAACACGAAATTTATTAAACATGGATTGCGGCGATGATGTGGTAGCATTTCC
>JAASGD010000867.1:0-15406 GCA_023334115.1 Globisporangium megalacanthum | reverse complement strand
TTGATTGCGTCGAAGCTGGTTTGCAAAGTGCGGGGGATGACGTCTTGGTCGGGGTGGGCGAAATCCTCCCTCGGATTTTTCGCAGCCAGCCCGTAAATCATTTTCGACTTTTCGCCAAGCCAGGTATGTGTGGGGATGGCTGGCTGTCGGCGCTATGCCACAACCGTCCCTTTCAGTTGTAGGTGCCACGTAGCCGGCGACAGCGATCGTTTCTTAACCTGTACTCTGTTAACACTGCGCTGTTTGGCGTGATGTCCGCACAAAGTACCGCAACGCAATGCGCCAAAGATGACAGTGTGACGGCGGTCCGCAAGATCAACGCGTCGAACGCCGATACGAGTGACGGGTCCAAGTTCGATGGTGCTGAATTTGCGCGAGTTGCGAATGCTGCCTTCGTGCCGTCGAAGGTGTTGCCGTCGCCAGGTGCTGCGACAACGTCTCCGTGACGCCGGCGTCTTCTCGGCAAAGCGTTCAGAACGACGACGCCGCCTTGGCAACTTACGTGGTCAAAGAGCTTGGTGCGGGCGCTCGCGACAAGGCGGAGCTTGCTCATGCTGAGACTGCGCGCGCCGCGAACGTTGCCTTCGTGTCAACGGAGGTACCGACGCAAGGCAAAACGAGCGGCGTCCCTGAATCATTGGCAATTGCGCTTCCTGCGACGGATGGAGCGCTGGGCAAGCTGTCCGCGTCGCCATCCCTGGCCGTGAGTATTCGTGATGATAGTCACGACGTGGTACTCGCTGATGACTCGACGGCGCTCGCGCCTGTCGCTTCAGCGTCGGCTGCTAGCGGGGTTTCTGTATCGGCACAAGTCGTGTCCTCGAACGGATCGTCGCCTTCAGCCGATTCTACGCCGGCGACAGCGGCCACAGCGCAGAGCGTCGTTGACCTCGGGGTACCGGCAGCAGAGGCACCGCTGGTCTTGACGCGCGCCACTGACGTTGCTGGCTACGGGCAAGGCGGCACGGCTCCAGCGGATGACTCGGCGGCGTCTACATCTGGCACGTCCGTGCTGAGTGCTGGTGTACTCCTTGTTGCGAGGCGTGACGTGCTACTTGACGGCTCGTCGACCGCCTTTGCTCGCGCACCTGATGTGGAGCTGTTGGCACCAGGCATGCAGTCGGCAAACGGACCTGTCACCATGGCACGCGTGACAGGCACACGGCCGACAGCCAGGATCATGGATGTTCACCGCCACGCTATCCGTCTCGACTTGACGACGTCGACCGCGGCACCGCCCGCGGCGACTATCCGGTCATACACGACGCTCGCAGATGCCTCCCGTCCTGTCGTTCGTCTTGACCGGGTGGCACCAGAGGAGGCACGCTTGGCGTCCGACCAGTCTACGCTCGACGTGCTATCGGCAGCTGCGGCCGCTGCGGTTTGCATGATGGACGAGTCGCCGCCAGCACCTTCTGCTGCGGTCGGTCACAGACCAGATGTGCTGATGACGCCTTCCAGTGCCACGCCGTGCTTCCACCAGCTCGACGCGGCAGTGCTGAGCGACATCCCACTGCTGGTGCCACGATCTTCGCCCGCTGCTGTACAGACTTCGCAGCCTGTGGTGACCGTCATGGACCGGGCTCTCAAGTCGTCTTTCGTGGCCGAGTTGCCGGGGTCGTTGGGAGCTGCATTGTCGGTGCTGTTCTCGCAAAGCGCGGCATGGCATGCGCTGGCCAGTTCTGGCGGTTCCGGAGATCACGGGCTGGGCCGGGTGGCTTCTCCAGGCACGCCGTCAGTCGTTGGTGGGCCGTCTGCTCGTGATGAGGAGAGTGCGGCAGTGCTGGTGAGGCTGCGCGAGCAAAGCCCACACTGGCCAATCGTCACGTCCCTGAGCTGGCGTCAGCGTAGCGCAAGTCGCTGCACGCCTACCTGCGTTTCTGGACGAGCGGCGATCAAGGTACGGATGGGCTGCCTCTTTCTCGCTTCCATATCGCGCTCCGCGACTGGCTGAATGGGTTGAGGTCGGCTGCTGGGACTGCAGCCGTTGCTTGTACAGAGGAGCCGCTGGATGTCCGGTCTGCGCGTCACCTCGAGGATGGGTCGGCCGCTGCTGACTACGACACTTCCCTCGAGTTCCTTGATTTATTTCGCGCGCTGACGGCGCCTCAACGCCCCACTGTTGGTGCAAATTGGGAAGTGCTCGAGGACGACATGAGAACACCGCATGGCCGCCTTGCCGCCGCTCTCGCGATGCAGGCGCCTGCTGACGTGTCCGATTACTTCTTGGCTGCCGGGCCCCTTCCACGGACTGGCTCTCTGTCCGCGCTGGCTGGGTCGTTCGGTGTCGGCGCAGCTTGGCTCAACCCTCGCCACGCACTTGATGGCGACGACTCGCCGAGTGCGCCAGAGTCACTTCAAGGTGGGGCGGCCCTACCACTTGCTCGAGCCACTCGTGGGGTATCGGGACGACGCCGAACGCACGCTACAGACGATTTTGGCGCTTGTTCTCCAGAGCCAGACACTCGCGTGTGCACTCGAGCTCCTTCATGGGTACGAAGCCGTGATGCTGGGCGAGCCAGCGGATAGTACGTCGGCCGCCTTGCTCAATCGTGATGAGCTTGGCCTCGACGGCTAGATCTTCGACCTCGGTTGGTCGGTGCGCGATCATCAAGTTGAAATCGACCGACTCGGCGAGGAGTTGCGTGAGCTGCGTGGGCTTTGCATCGCCGAAGAGGACCGGGGCCACGCAGCGCGCAGCGAAGCCTGGCGCCAGGCACGTCTCGCGGCGGGGGCGGGGGCGCGGGCGCGGGCTGCCGAGACTGAACAATAGAAGACTGCGGCCGTACAAGACTGCGGCCATCGCTCGCTGAGAACTCCAGGTCGCCATGCGCGAGGCGGCAGCTGCTCGCGTGGGCTGGAAGTCCGCGAAGAGCGAATTGAGCGTGGTCACGCAAGAACTCTCCGAGCTGAGGACGGCGACGGTGCAGCAGGCACGCGAGAACGAGCAGCTCGCGGTTGAAGTTGGGTGGCAGCAGACTCTCTTTTGCTCGGTGGCAAGCGCGGGGGTGGGCGGCGACGTGACTGCTAGTACGGGCAACTTGCGTGAGACATCCGCGTCTCCATCAGCACCAGAAGTGGCGGTGGCTCAACTTCCGGGTGCCACGGCGGAGCGTCGCAAAAGTCGCGAGTCTGCCGTCGTGGTACGCGCACCTTTGCATGTGCTTCCCTCTGGTGTTGCGACTCCGGGAGGTGCTGACAACCCGTTCGACATATCGAAGTCAAGCGAGGAGTTGGCCGAGGGCAAGAACGACAGTGACAAGCCCATCTATCCCGACTTCAGCTTTGACCCGGACACTGCTGGCTCAGACAGCTCGTCTGGCGGTGGTCCTGCGCTATCTCGGCGTGTAACCCTGCTCGTGCGCAGGGAGAAGATCGCCGTCGTGACGTCGGTCTTCAGGATGTCGCGATCGCGAACTCGTCTGCGCTTGACGCGAAGCTTCCCGCTGGTGGCTCGGGTGGCTCGCATCCTTCACCGATTCTGGATACCCCGTTTGCGCCTTCTCGAACCTCACGACCGCGGGCAGCCGGCGCGCCAGCGCTGCACAGCTTTGCTGCAGCGTTTGCGGTGGCCAGCGAGCGGGGGTTGCTGGCTGGTATCAGCCTGGCGGTCATATTGCTGACGACTGCTTTTCCCGCAGCGCGTCGCTTCCATGCTCCTTGACCGAAACGAGTTGGGTCTACCAATGAGGGCCTGGTGCGTACTGGCGATGTGTCTCCCCGGACTGTCGTACTGCCGGGATTGGTTGCGTCGTCTGACCTCATGCGCTCGCTTGCGCGCAAGCCGGCTCGTGTGGAAACGTACGCTTTGGGGTCGGTCCGGGGGCTTTCCAGTGTTTTGGGCTGGGCCAGCAGTAGCGACCTCCATCGGGTTCGCTGGGCCGGGTTAAGAACTGAACCTGCGCGCGGGCGGCGGAATACTACAGTGGCTCAGGCGCCGTTCTCCCCAACTTCTCCGTTTTCCACATCGAGAGTGCGGCCGCGGTGGAATCGTATTACGACGAAGCTGGGTTGGACGCCTTGCGTGCTCTTCTCGAAGGACGCTACTGGGACATGATCTGGCGCACGCGTGCCACACACCTCTTCTTCATTGATCCGGCCGACTTCAACACCGCTGAGCTAGCTTGGGTCCACGCGCTCCTGGAGTTCTAGTATCGATTCAGACATGCGATCTGGGGGTAACAGCACCACGTACACATCTCGGTCACCAAGCCGAAGTCGTCGACTCCGGGAAGTATTGGCGCGATGTGGCAACGCTTTGCTGATCGACGCCGGCAACTCGAAGACGTGTACCTTGCCGCAGTCTGGACCTTTGCGCACCGTCGCCCAACCTCGCTTTCTCGCTATGATGACGTCTTTTGGCTCGAGCCAGCCTTCTGGCGGCGGCCAGAGACCGGCTGTCACTGGCTGCTCACAGATCCGGCTGTTACTCCACTGGCTCGGCAGGTTCCTCGCGTCGACTGGGAGGAACCGCTGCGTGCAGAGTAGGCGGGGTGGCCAGGCCGGTTCGTGGAGGTTTTGACACCGCCTGATCTGGAGCGCTTGGAGGCGCGCCTCCTGACCTCTTCGCCACTGCCGCTGCCGTCGCTGTGGGATCAGCGTGCCTTTGAAACACTATCGCTGCACTTCGTTCTTGATGGTGTACCTGGACCAGGGTTCTTCTTTGACGCTCGTGTCGACATACGCGTATAGGCGTTGTATGAGCTTACTACGCCATTGCAGAGCGCGTTCTCGAGAATCAAGCCTGTCATCGAACCTCCAGCGGCCAACAAGTGTCCCGCGGTGTTGGGCAGCGGTTGCGCGCCTGCGAAGAAGACGCGGGCTAGGCTCGCTAGGCGCCTCGAGTTGCGCCGTTTCGTCGCCATTCTACTTCTTTTTTTTAAATGCATGCTCCTAGCACGTTGACGCCTGAGTACTTCCTTTCTCCCACGAAACAATGGACATTTGGAGTAAATCTCCGCTCTCGGCTGCCTTTGCGTGGATCAACATGCCGGCTTAACAAACATGTTCCTCTGTGATTGGCTGTTCAAGCGCTATTTTTGTCATCCTGCAATTCCCATCGAAAGCCGCGAAAGCGCTCAGAATAGGGAGTTACTTGGAGCTGCCATTTTGGCCATCCTGTTCCGAAGTCTGTAAGAAGAGATAATAAACAGGACCAATACATTTATAAATCTCGTTTACATTGTAGATATGAGGTAAAACTGAAGTGAGCTCTTCGAAGCCGCGTTTTGATACGATGAAAAGCACATTGCCAGCAGATAGTTTACAAAAGTGGTGGGTATTTCAATCAATCACAATGTAACGCAGAAAAATAATAATTTACTTATAAAAATCTCAAATTTAAATCTCATGTGTAGAATTTAATCCCACCTGCTGCGTGGCATTTTGATTTGACAGTACAAGAATAAGGTCTGCCAAAAAAATTCTGATCAAAATGGTGCTGTTTATTACAGCCAATCAAAACCCAAAGTTCTGTTGGACGCCCAGAATAAAACCTAATGTCCATTGTTTCGTGGGACAGAGGAAGTACTGACTTTTTTCCCTTTTTCACCAAGGCCTCGTCTTTTTGTTTTCGTGCTGCTGGCTAGCCTTGCCCGGGCTTAGCTGTTTGCCAGGCTGCCTTTCGGCGGCTTGGACGGGCCGGCTCACTTTTAATCGGGCTGGCTTCAGCATAGTCACTTTTCAGCGGCTAGCTGTGGGCGCGTGTCGTGTCACTTCGGTGGTCGTTGGACTGCATTGCTCCGAAGATGGCTTTTGCTCTTGCGCTGAAGTCGAACTCGAAAAGCAATTGTCCGCACGATAGCTTCGACTGCTCGACCCAGGTTGGCTAGTCGAAACCTAGTCATTGCACAAGGTGCGGCTGGCTTTCTCCCAACGGACGTCCAAGATTGCTTCGACTTCGAACTCGCCGCCTTCCTCGTCTGGTTCCCAGCTGCCTTCGGGGAGCAGCGCCCCATCCAGCTCGAGGTCGTCACTGATCGCTGCGGGTGGTTCGCTGGGCCGGTCGGGGTGGAGCGCGCGCTGCTTGAGGTGACTCACGTGAACCCACAGTGAGAACTTGTACATCGTCCCCGCGGTCTTGAGCTTGTACCTGAAGTCGTCGCTAGCCTCGATGATGCGGAGCGGGCCGTGGCAGAGGCCGGGCTTCACTCATGCCATGTACAGCCAGACGGCGTGCCGACTTGAAAACCGGTCTTGAACTTGTCGTTCAGTGCATTCCAAAGCTTGGCCTAGCGCTCGGCGCGCCGGCGCTATACTTGAGATTGCAGATCCTTTGCCCAGGCTAGGCTGTACTGGTACTGGCGCTACATCTTGATTCGCCACAAGCACGCTGTCCGCTGATCAACGCCCCTCGGCGTGTGAGCCATCATTGCGGAGAGGGTGTTGCGCGGGTCCCAGCCGTGTACGAAGAAGAACGGGGTCTCTCGGCGCGTCTTGTCGAAAGACGAGTTGATGGCCGAGGCGAGCTTCACTGCGATCTCATCCCAGTCGCTCTGACCCAACCTCTCGTCGTAGTCCCGCAGACTCCGGATGATCGTCTGGACCGATCGTTCTTGCTGCCCGTTAGCTTGGGGTCTGTAAGCTATTGTTGCGCGTTGTTTGCTGCCCGCCATGTTGCGGAACTCGCGGAACGCGTCGCTCACCAAACTAGGATCTTGGTCGTCGCCGATCTGTCTCCGAAGCGGCGGAAAACAACCTCTTCATAGTCCTGGGGCGACTTCCAGCGCCGCGGTGCTGGCCATCGCCTTGCACGTCACGTAGCCGGAGAAGGCATCTTGGAACAGAAGCAGTGCGGTGTTACCCCTCCCTGCCACCGGCAATGGCAACACAAATCCACACTAAAAACTTGGAAGGGGTACTCGGGCGACAGGTTGATTGGTGATGGGCAGGGTTTCGTGGCCGCCCCTTGCTGGTGACACAATCGACGCACTCGCTGATGTACTGGAAGGCGTCCTGGAACATTCCGCGCCAGTAGTACTCCGGCATCAGACGCATATACGTCCGGGTGATCCCTTTGTGTCCTTCATGGACATCTACGTGGCAGGCATGCAGAACGACTGGCAGCATCGTCTGTGGCACGACTAGCCGGATACGTGTGGGTCTCGAGGACTCACGCAGAGCGGGGTTCAGGTACTGAAGGATGCCGAACTGGTCGAGAACGAACTGGTCGGCCAGCTTACCCAGCCTCTGGCACTTGGTCCACGACAGCTCGTCCAGGTTCCTGACAGGAAACGAATTATTTCGGCTAGCCGAGCGCCAGCTTGTTGGTATCCACAGACACGTCTCCACCGCTCATCCGCCGCGTCATCATCGCTGGGTGGGTTGACTGGGCGATGCTGCGGGGGCTCAGGGGCACTTGCTCCTGGTTCGACGATGTCGGGTGATGGTTGCGGGACGCCTAACATTGACCCCGCCGTCCTCCGCGCTAGCTCCTGAGATTGGGGCTAGCCCGTGCAAGCCAGGTGCTGGGTCGGGTGCAGTCCGGGCCCTAGCCGATGCCCTTCCTGTCACGTTCTCAGAAACCTCAACATGTCGACTGGTCGTCGTAACGTTCGTCACGTGTGCTCCATGAGCTGGTTGAGTAGTCTCCCTGTCGCGTGTAGACTCGCCTGAGGCTATCCAACCAATACGGGTTTGGACCACGAAGATCTGATCCGTACCCAGATACCGCACTGGCTCCAAGATTCCTTGGTATAAAAATTTCAAGTCATCCGGAATCTGCGCTGGAGAGTAGGTTGAACCCGCGTAATCATCAACGGTGGATTCGCTGTAGACACTGCCACGGCTTGCAAAAAGAACACTGCCGACTTTAGCGCCAGTGACGTCGTGAACAGTGTGTTCGCTCGAGTTTCGCTCAACAGCCAGAGTCGGCGCACGTTCCGGCGCGCCTCTCGACATCACTTCTCCACGAAACGCAAAACTGGTCGGGTCATCGACTGCGACTTCTTCGGCGGTGCTTGCCACGCGTTCAGGGAGACGATTGAGCAGACGAAGGTGGACGAACTCGTCTGGGTCGACGATCGTGAACGACACGCCTAGGCGGAGCGCGGCTGAGCCCAGGTGGTCGGCTGAGGCGTTGAACTCGCGAGGGGCGTGCAAGAGCTGCAACGAGCCCAGGCGGTTGCGTAGATCGTGGAACCCTGCCAGCAAAAACTCGAGATTGCGCTTCAGCGCGCGCATGCTCCCTTGACACTGCTCGACCGCCAGACGGGAGTCCCCAATGACGACAGCGCCACGAACGCCACTTGCAACGAGATATGCTAGCCCGCTGAGCAGTCCCCGATACTCTGCTTCATTCACAGTGGCGGCCACAAGTGCGAGCCCTTGTGTGTGTACCGGAAGCTAGCCCGGGAGGCGCCACACGACGAAGCTAGCCTCGCCGACGTTGGTCTTGAGCTCGGCCGATCCGTCGAAGGTCAACACGATGCTGGAGTACTCGGACGTCAGCATCTCCACACTCAGCAGCGGTGGCGCCGGAGCGCCCACACGGTACAGGGTGAGCTGGCTTGCGAGTTCGTCGAGGTGTTCGCGCGGTGTGATGCTAGCCGCCGCTAACGCGACCAGCCTGTCTGCGCCATTGTCTAGGTGCTCCACTTGAAGGCTCCACAGGGACAGCAACGCGGCCCACTGCAAGCAGCGACCTTGCAACGTGCGTGATCGGTATAACCACTTTAACACGCTGAACCTTGTGTACACCTTGAGCGTTTGGCCAACGACGAGCGAGTAGCACGTCGTGAGTACTCGAAGGAGTGCGAGGATCTCGACTTCGTCTGGGTGGTACCACGTCTCGGCGTCGTGCAATGTCCACCCAGAAAGCGAACTGGAAAGATCAAGCCGTCGTGCTCCTGGCCCAGCACCGCGCTGGCTACCCAGGGGTTGGCATGCAAGATCACGACAAAGGGTCGGCTCCGGTCTGGGTGGAGCAGAACGAGCGTGTCGGTCAGCCTAGCCTGCAGCGTTTCGAAAGTTAGATTCGCGCGGTCCAGCTTCTCGCCCGACTTCACCCAGACGTCTATGAGCTCGTACAAGGCAGCGGCCAGCACCGGGAACCCCTCGATGAACTTCGAGTAGTAGTTCAAGCTGCCCAAGAATGACTGGACCTCCTTGAGGGACCGTGGAAACGGCAGCTGGGCTAGCTCTTTCACCGCCTTCGGCGTCGCGCGTATGCCTTCGCGACCAACCTCGTGCGACAGGTACATGATTATCCGCTTGCCAAACCTGCTCTTCGGCAAGCTCACGGAGACGCCCCAGGACCGCAAGCGATACAGCAAAGTATCGAGCGTCGTGCAGAGTTCGTTCAGGCTGGCCGTCCGTAAGCGATGCCGTCCATGTACGAGCTGCGCCGAAGGACTGGGCGCATCGTCGGCAGGGCTGGGATGGCTAGCTCGAACACCGTCAGTGCCGCGCGGGTGGGTCAACAGCGCACAGGTCCGCTTCTGCTGGCTTCGCGTAGCTGGGGCTGGTTTCGACGAGGCGTCGCTGTTCGACGAAACGCTCGAAAGCAGGCGTGCATGCTAAACCGTACTCGGCGGGTCGAGTCCGAAGAACTCAAGCACCTCTGGGTCGATCCCGCGCTCGAGTCATGGTGGAAGGCGGACAAACCCCAGAGGAGGTTGTCCATCACCATCTGATAGACCAGATGTGCATTCTTGAGGCCGAATGGCATTCGAACCCATTTGAAGTGCCCCAGCGGATAGATAAACGCGCTAATCAGCTTCGCGCTCAATTTCATCGCGATTACCCAGAACCCAGACGCCATGTCTAGGCTCAAGAACCAGATGACCGCCTCAAAGTTGTCAAGGAGCTCGTCGATCAGCGAAAGCAGGTACGCAAGTAGCTTGATAAGCTGGCTGACGAGCCGATAGTCGATGCACAGCCTAATGTCGACGCCATTCTTCCTCATCACGATCAGGATAAGGGAGGCCCATTCCGACGTCGACGGCTCGATGATGCCATCTTCCAGCGGTCGGCGAAGGAGCTCGTGCAACTTCAGCATCAAATGACCGGGGATCCATCGAGCTCATTGTGCAATCCACTTCGTGCCTGCCTCGACTTCCAGGTCGCAGATGACACCCGTCGCGGCGGGCGGCAACGCTTTACCGTTTCCAAGCAAGACCTCGGTGTGTCGTGCCAGGGTCGCCTTCATCTGCGCTAATTCTTCCGGCGTGTTCTCATCGGGTTCGCCGACGTCTGCACCTTCCATGTCCGCGGGCGGATCTAGGACATCCAAGTCGGGCAGATCTGCGAGCTGGCTTCGGAGTTCTCGGAGCATCCCCAGCTCCGACCCTTCGTGGTAGAACACGCTGGCCTCTTCTGCTGTTTCAAGGCCAACCAGTTGGCGACACGAAACACGCTGGCATCAACGGCGGTCGTCGAGGGATCAGTCGCGGAAGGGAAGGGATAAGCTGGGTTGGGCGACAGCGACTCCGGCTGGCGAAGACCGGTCGGAGGGGGGTCCACCGGCTGCTATAAAACCAATGGCTGGACTGGACTGGACTGTCTTGCGGACGCGTTGTCGGGGCGTCAGGGCTGCAGGAGTCAACCGGTGGTGCGACGACGTTGGCTGGGTCTGCACAAGACGCCGGGTCGGACTGGCGGCCTGGCTGTCCGGCTGGCCGCCCTTTCAGACCTGGGGTGCTGCCGCGTCGCGCGACTTCACTGACAAGGGCTACAGCGGGCGTCCAGTCTGGGCGGCTCTCTCGCGGGGTGGCCGACGACAACTCCGGGCTCGGTGGGCTGGCTGATGGCGCGAGCGGAACAGCGTCACAGGTCTGGTCGGGACGAGTTGAGTTCGACTGGGCTGGCCCAGGCACGGTGGGACAGGCAACTGACTCGACAAAGTTGGGTGGCCTCCTCGGGTTAGGCGAGTCCCCGGCGGAGGATCTTGGTCGGCGTCGGGTAGCTGGGCTTCTCGACAGGTGGCGACAGGCGAGCGGTCTGGGCTTCGGCCTCACGAGTGGTTCGGGCCAAGTACCCCCTCGAGTGGATCGACTCGAAGATCCGCTGCTGCCACTCGTAGTACCTCGTGGAGCCAACTCGGACGCACTGCCCGCGGTCTGGCGCATGGCCTTCCTCCACCAGCACGGCTACCTCAGTGCGGGCTGTTAGCGCGAGACGAGTCCGCAAAAGTGTTGAAAACGCGGACACGGCGGGGCAGGTGGTCGTTGTCGAAGATTGCCGTTTTCAGCCATCGGGAACCTGCCCAAACCCTGGTGACGAACGTCTGCCTAGCCCGTGAGCCGTAGATACTCGGGATGTCGACTGAGTCGCCGGGGCCGATGTACAAGTCGTCGATGTTGCGAATCGGGACCTTGGTGCCGACACGTGGCCGGTCTTTGGACGAGACGAGCGGGATGCGCTCTTCGTCGGGCAGGCGAATGCTGCTCTCCAGCGCACAGTGACGTACGCCGGCTGCCACCATAAAGTCCATGCCAAGCAGACACTAGACGCCTTCACCGATTTTCCCGACCCCCAGGTCGGCGAAGTAGACGACGTCGTTGCCGAGCGTGATCTTCGTGACGGCTTTTGCGGTGATGACAGTGGAGACCCCACCGATATCGTTCACGCTCAGACGGTGTCGGGGACCCAGTGTGAGCTTCAATCTATGTGCAAGATTTAGGCTCAAAATGCTGGTGGTCGGTCCCGAGTCTAGGAGAATCATGGCCCGGGTGATGCAGTCTGCTCCGTCTACAAGAGTGATGGACGCGCGGCTGGCTTGACCCAGATTTTGAGACCACCACCCTCGTCGTTCGCCGGGCAGCCGGCGGAAGCTGGCTCGCGCATCGGCTAGCTCTGGTCTCGGGTTAGCATCAGCAATGGTGACGAAAGACGAAGCGTCATGCAGGGCGGATGTATTGACGTCGTTACCGGGGCCGATGTAGGCAAACACGCGGAGGGCTCGGACAGGAGGCTCGACACGTACCGGGGCACTAACACCCGGCGAGTTTCCTAGTTTAAATGCTACAGGAGGCTTGGTGGCACGACCGCCGCCCCTCCTCAATTGCACCACTCCTGGAAGCTCGTGAAGAACCGACCAACCTTGCAGTCACCCAGCTCATGAACCAGCTTGCAAGCCAGGCAGCGACGTCAGCAGTTCTCCAACGCGTGGCCGTTTGCGTTACAAGAAGTGCACACAACCTTCGGCGCCGTGCACTCCTTCCCGAAGTGACCCTGCTTGTAGCAGTTGTAGCCGCGCGAGTCTCGCCTGGTCGTCGCACCTGTCGGGTGGGGCGAGCCAGGCGGGCGGTCGAATCCCTTTGCGTCCTGGCGGTGCGCTTCGTTTGCAAGGTAGGTGCTGGACTCGACGTCATCTTCCTCCCCGTCCCCGTCCAGGTCATGGAGACAAGCCGACGACCTGGCTTGAGTAGGGGGAAGTGGTCAAGGTACTCGAGCTGGCCGGCGAACTGCACGTGGGGCTCGTCGCGCACGAGGCTAGCATCCTCGCGATCCTCGTCTAGCGCGCGGTTGACCAGGGCTCCGTTCAGGTTCAGCTGGTTTCACGCGGCTGGCTCCGGTCGCGGCGTTTCGAATCGTCAAGCTGGCCAGGGGGGTCGGCTCGGAAGTTTAGTCGGCACATCACCGGGTCCGTCTCGGTGTGGCGCTCATAGCGGTCCAGCATGTCATCGAGTTCGCGAATCGCGGCGAAGTACTTGCCGACAAGCACCATCTTGACGGCGGGGTCCGACGGCGTCTTGACGAACCTGGCAACGTAGTCACGCAAGCCAGGACCCTTCGAGTATTCGACGGACGCGCGCTGCGCGGCTGCGTTCAGGCGCCACAAATATCGCCACGCTTGCCCATTCGTGCGCTGACGAAGGTTGAAGTACTCCTCCATGATCGACTCCCGGGGGTCAGTGAACACGTGTTCGAAAGCCAGTGACAGTGACTTCTAGCGCTTTCCTTCAGTGCCAAGCTGGGCTAGCCAAGCACGGACGGTCGCGGACAGAACCATGCGGAGGTTCTTGCTGTTCTCATCGGTGCTCCATTCGGCAGCCGATGCACTGACTGGTAGCCCATCCACCAGTCGCGACGCTCATGGCGCGACGCGTTCTCCTTGAACTGATCAAGATGAACGGCTTCGGGCGGACGACTTCCGGCTGGGCTGAGGCTATCACAGCACGGGTTTCCAGCTGTGCACGTGCGACGTATTGACTAGCCGAGGGCTTTGGTGCTGGTTTCGGCAGGCTGGCGGCGGGTCGCGCTGCAACTGGCGCGGCCAGGCCAGCTTCACGCTGGCTCGGGAGAGGGAAGGTTGGCTCGTGCATTTCGACGTCGGGCGCCGAAGGCGGGCGGGGGGGGCACGAAGACAGCCTGGATCGCGGGCGGAGGTGCGTGCGTCGCTGTCGTCATCGGCTGACGTTGTGTGCCTTTGAACACGAGGGTCGGAGGCGCGAGGTACGGCACGCGAACGGTGCTTGGGGCGACGCTCGAGTTGGCCCCGAGTCCGTGCTGGCGAAAGAATGGGTCCCCCTCCAGCACTGACAATGTTGAGCTGGGGTTGTTCGTCGAGCGCGTCGTCGGGGCAGTCGCGACGTATCTGGACGCCGAGCTGGCTAGTGAAGCTCTCGTCTACCCAGGGTGGCGAAGCTCAAACCGGTTGTGCTGGAACTCAGCGTGCGCGGCTTGGCTGGCGGTAGCTGCTCGGCCCTTGAAGAACCCTTCCCGCGAGTAGAGCAAGTACCCACGGGCCAGCTCAACTTCTTGGGTGACTTCGATCGCCGTCAGCCTGGCGACATCTTCGCGGTTCTCAGGAAACGTAGAAGCCAGGTTGGCGAAGGAGCAGCCGTTGTCGGGCAGCATCGACTGGAGAGCTGCCACGTGCATCGCCAGAGTAAGCGGAGCTAGCGCGGCGGTGAACCAGGGGTTCTCAGCTAGCCCAGGCAGTCCCGTCTTCTCTGCTCCGACCAGCTGAAGCCAGCTTCCACGGTCGTGCAGCTTCTCAAGTACGTCACGGGTCGTCGCGTCGTTGTTCTCGAGAAGGGACATGGGGAGGCCGTGGCCCACCCGGGTGACGATCAGACAGCCAAAGCTGGTTCAGCACTGCAGGCTGCGCTCTCCCAGGTACTCAGTGACGGCGGCCAGAGCCGACCCATTCCCGAGGATGAGCGAGAACTTGGCGAAGCTAGCCATGCCGTCAGGGAACGGCTTGGATCCAGCTGTGTCGACTTCATCTTGGGCTCAGCGCGTTTCGTACTCGAGCGCTTGCCGGACTTCGGCTTCAGGGGTACAGGCGGGCAGCCTGCTGGGCTCGCGTGGCGCGAGCCCGGTAGCGGCTGGGTCTGCCTCGGCTTGGTGGCTCTAGCCTTACCAGCCGCTTTCGACGCCTCAGCGCCACTTGGGGCGCGGTCCAGTACTCTTGCGCGCTGCTGGTCGCGGAGGCGGCCCCCTTCGACTCCTTCTCTTCGTCCGACTCGTAGAGTGACAACCGGCGGCCTAGCGAAGGCTGGCTACCATGCGGCGCAGCTGGCGTCGCTGGCTCCATCTCGCGGGTGCTGGTTTCGATCTTGATCGGCTCCTCGGAGTCCATCTTGCGTGTTAGTACCAACGTGAATCTGATACAATCGTGTCGCACGCACTTCCACTCTGAGCATGCGCACCAGTTGTGATATAGCGGCAGTCTTTTCAGGCCCAAATGCAGTTGGGCTAGGTGGCACGCACACTCAGACGTCACTGAATGCTCGCCCCGTCTAGCTTTCCCACTTCACACCGAGCACACAGCACACCGCACGCTGGTACGCAGTCGTCACTCGATTCACACAGTCAGCCAGTACCTCACGGTTGTGATCCCGTTTTTATGTTCTTTCGAGTAGCACCGGGACACGAGCGTGTACTGATCTCACACTGGCAATTCACACACTCTCTCTCACTAACTCTCTCTCCCTCACTTCACTCGCACTCTCGTTCTCTCACTCTTGGTTCACTCTTGCACACACTCTTGATATGGAATACCGTCACCGGCCGCTTGCCTCGGGTAACTGGGGTAATATGGAGGACGAGTCTGGCTTGCACCAGCTAAGTCGGGTTTGGGGTCTCTTCACGCACGCTCTTCTGATCACACTGGGCACTCGCACAGACTACCATAGGCAGGCACGAGTGTACAGGGCACGCCGATACAAACTGTTACCTGGCTTTCCCTTCTCTCACTCCGCGCCAAACGTACTGCGGGTTGTCTGTCGCTGGGGCTTTGCAGGAGAGAGAGCGAGAAGGCGGAGGGACTTGTGTGGTTGGAGGAAAATTCGCTACTGTGTTTGAGTGTGGAGGGAGGCGGGTTTTCACCCACCTCCCTTGGCTGTGAGGCCACGCTGGCTCTCAGCAAATCCCAAAGAGCTACCTACCCTAGCCCTACTCCGTAGTTCAATGTGCCTAATGCTGACGCAAGCACTATCCTAGCTCTAGAGCCTAGCCT
>JAASGD010000866.1:0-15406 GCA_023334115.1 Globisporangium megalacanthum | reverse complement strand
TGGCCAATCTTTCTGTCTCACCCCTTGATCTCTTTCCGCAGAGCGCCTTACACATCCTTGAACTTGATCCTGGATCTCCTTAACACGCTTACGTGGTTCCGGCTGATTCCC
This sequence comes from Globisporangium megalacanthum, assembly GCA_023334115.1. Classification (NCBI taxonomy): domain Eukaryota; phylum Oomycota; class Peronosporomycetes; order Pythiales; family Pythiaceae; genus Globisporangium; species Globisporangium megalacanthum. Next base: position 15,295 of record JAASGD010000866.1, on the reverse strand, counting down.
AGATCTCCTGATCTCTAGATCTCCAGATCTCCATATTTCCAGATCTCCAGATCTCCAGATCTCTAGATCTCCAGACCTCCAGATCTCCAGATCTCAAGATCTCCAAATCTCAGGAAATCTTGGATCTCAAGGGAATCTCGGATTTCCGAAATCTGGGGAATCCTGGGACGGAGGAAAATCCCGAAAATCAGGAAGGGAGCTGGGCTGGGGATTTGCGAGCCTCCCACGAAATCACGATCGTCTCTTTCTCTGTGAAGCCGACGCCCACTCCTAACACCTCCCGCGGCTCCTTTCCTGGGCCGCTTCGCCACACAACTGTATGGAGATCGAGAGGCAGACAGCATTCGGCTTGACGGTCGATGCAACGCAAAGGTCGTGTCCCTGTCGCTATTTCTTCAAGTTCGGCCAGTGTGTTCACCTGCTCTTTGCGCTGCGGAAGAACGGAATCACGGACGTATCAGGTCACCGCATGCTGGCGAACTGAAGCGTACCGAAGAAGCGCAGCCGACAGGACAACCAGAGCTCGCAACCTGGCCGACCTCCTCGCAATGGACACGGTCTCTAGATGCCGTAGTTCCAGAACGACAGGAGTTGCCATCGTTCGACCTAAAAACAGGAAGACTGATCGAAGCTTGTGGTGTGTTGATCCGTCGTTGGCATGCTCAACGCGCCCACCTGGACCCACGCTTCCAGTCCTCATGACGTAATACTGATATTATAGGTCAATGACACAAATACGCAAAACCGGGTCATTGACCCCGGGCGGTTCATTTTGGGTCAAGTGACCCTGAAGCCATAATTTACATTTACCTACAGTTTAGCATTTGGGTCAAATGACCCAAATAGAGAAATTCGTGTCTTTGACCGGTAAGCGAGTTTTAGGTCATTGACCCTATAGTGGTCATTAAGGTCAATTGACCCAAAAATCAAAGCAGAGAACATCGTGGTTGTGTTGAGGTCTTAGCTTGGTAGGGAGCATACGCCGCTGCTTACATAGCTACGTACTTATGCTTGAGCCGGCGGTGAGAGCGAAGTGTCTCGCGCGTCCTGAACCTCAAGTCGTGCGCCTTGCAGTAGAAATTTTCGCAGGTGCGCTGGTGGGAGCGGCGCTCGATCTCCGAGTCGAACTCTCCATGGCACTGCTTGCACGCGAACGCTGCCCAGCGACAGAGCTGAGTCTTGTTGGCGACGTAGCTTGCATCTTCAGTGTCGACGTCGAGGTAACATTGTAGCCGCACGTCCACGTTATCGTAATCCATGCCGCAGTGAACTAAATCACCGCGGCAGATCACCATGTCACCCTTCTTCATCTTGACGATTATCTCGTTGTCCTTCAGCGGCTTGTGGTTGTTCCAGCCGTACGTACCGAGCTTCGTGTCATCCTCGAGCACGATCAGCACGATCCCAGGCAGCTCGTCGTCACTCATCTGGGCAGTCTCGAAGTCGACAAAGTCCCTGTGGATCTGCTGTCGTTCGCCGCCCGGCAGAGACTTCAAAAACACCCAAGAGTCTTTCCGAACCACCCACTGCTCGTTGTAGCCGCCCGCTACGCCAAGGGCGGTTGCTGCCACGTTGTCGAGAGCTTTACCCTTCGGGACCTGTGTCTGGAGCCGGTACTCGTCTTGCTCGTCGCCTTCTTTGAAGATCGTGCACCAAACTTCAACCTTGGAGGCGCTTGCTAGCAAAGCGTCCGCGACGTCCGCTGGAATGGTGCCCTTGATTACCTGGAACCCGTCCTCCTATAGCTTGATCTGCGTGCTTGACCTCAAAACCGCAAATGAGGTGAAATGTGAGAGCACTGGGATTAACCCGTGTTCGATAATGTGGGTCATTCTGACCTAATCTTAAAAAACGGGTGGATGTCGTAAGCCGCCGCAAATACCTGATTCGGATCTGATTCGATTTCAGACAGGCGCTTGTCTCTGGATTTCTTGTCTGTGTGATGGCCGTTCTCTTGTTTGTGTGTCAGCAATTTGTGTGTTTTTCCAATTTGGTTGTGTGTTCTTACTATTTTCTCGAATGTCACATGTACGAAATTATTTTTAACACCCAGTCTCTCTGAGTCAAGGAGGCCGAAAATTTTCGAAAAAATAAAAAAAAACATCGTTAATTCTTATTGAAACACAACGAAAACTTGTGTGCAGATGCCCATGGTTCGCGAGGCATGGACGCACGTGTTTGCGTCCTCAACAAAGCATCACAGGCGGCAACATTCAAATATTACGAAATCACGAGAACTTGAAAATTACCATTTTTAGGTACCGGTGATGTCAAGAAATTACATTTTTTGATTTCGAAAAGCGGTATGTCTTCCTGACCAATATCATGCGTACATGATGAAAGACGTACAAGTTTTGGTCACTAGAACTGCTGCTGAGAATTAGCTGTGAAGGTAGCTTGTACGTCTTGGTTTAGCCTGGTTGCTATATATTGCAGGATTGTGAGATTTTCTCTGAACTTATGCACTTTCGGCATCGTTTTGGACAGATAAAGTACATTACCGCCAAGCGATGAGACAAAATTACATGATTTTCGTCGAGCCGCGAGATTATAAGAATTTTGAAATCGCCATAGCTCAGCTCATACGTGTCAGACACAAAATGTGTTTGAATGGTCCTGCTTGTATCTCAAAGAGCTTTCATATGAATGTCTAACCTCGCTGACCTGAGCAGTATTCGAAAAAAAATTTCACATCTAAAAACTTTGTATGGGGCTTCGCCTCCTTGACTCAGAGACTGGGTGTTAAAAATATAATTTCATACATGTGACATTCATGCCACATTCATAAATTTAAATCGGCCATAAATAGTACGTTTTTGGCGAGTTTGTTGCTTGTTCGGGAGTGGTAGGTACTACTGTAGCAGTATTTTTCTCCCTTGTATAGAAATGTATGTCCTTGGCAGACATCCAGAAATGTTCGGTTTATGTACAATTCTGACTACCGTTCTATTTGCCCTTATATCGGAAGATAATGTGGTCTGCTATCACCGAAATAGGACAAAAACGGAAAATATGCGAAGCATATTTTGCATCATTGTCTCCAAGCAAAGAGTTACGATGGTGTCAGGCAGTACATGTGCCATACCACTTCCTTGGTACTATGTACTAGTAACGTAAAACACCAGGTTATGGCATGCATCAGTTTTTGGCATGGTCATGTATTTTTACCCAATGAGACTGAGCAAAATGGAAATTGCGACAACTGATTGGCAGACACTTCGTTGCATCAGTTTTTGGCTGAGAACCCCAACTCTCTCATTTGGTTCTCAGAAAGCCACCGAGACACTATACTGCAGCGAGCACTCTCACAAAAGGTTTACTTTGATCATACCGATACCGGTGCCTTGTTCAGTCTGCATTGTTTCTCTTCCGCCTATAGCGCTTTTCTGGACTATTTTTGCTCAAAAGTCAAAACACTAGGCAATAGAGTCAATTTGTACTGGCCATAAATGGATGTTGTCAAAATTTCAATTCTTCCACATTTCGTTTGATTTGCTGTTGCTTCATGCAAACAAATAAGCATTGCAGTTCTTTGACCACGTGCTTCGCAAAAAGCAGATTCTAATAATGGTCGAAGATCTCGATTCAGATTAGGGATTGTGAAGATATGATGAATTTGCTAAGGCATTCAATTTCATGCCATAATCTGATGTTTTACGTTATATATTTTGTGGCAGTGGCCACTGAACTTGAACTTGACAGTTTGCGAAATCTCTCTAGTGAGTGGGATGACCAAACCATCTGATGAGTTGGATCTGATCGTCCCACTTCAGTCCTGGACGGAAGCACTTCTGTTTCTTCTTCCTTAGTTCAAGCATCTCGAACGACACGCCAACGCAGCGCCCCCACACACGGCTGTACGCGCATCAAGCGGCTACCACCGCGTTCAAGCACCTTCTGGAGGATCGACAGGAGTGCGTGACCAGACGGGCATTGAACGTCGAGCACCCTCAGCATCGCCATGACGACAGAGGTCGACGCGGACGCGACCTCAATGGTCGTTGCAAGTGCCGTCGCTGAGGATGAAGAGCAGGTCACTTTCGATAATCTCGTGGAGTGCTGTCAAGTCGGTACTGCAGAGAATGTGCGCGAGCTGCTTTTGAAGGTGCCGGAAGGCTCCCTCGTGAACAACGAAGGCGGCCGGAGCGGCTACACGCCTCTGGACTTCGCGTCCTTCCGGGGCCGTGTGGACGTTGTGAAGACGCTTTTGGCGTTCGGGGCGAGCATCGATAAGCGCAGTAGATTGCTGGGCCAAACGCCACTGTTTGGCGCTGCTGGGCAAGGTCACACGGACGTGGTGGATCTGCTTCTGTCCCGAGGCGCGAACATCGACGCAGTCGATAAGTATGGGCAAACTCCTCTGTTTGGCGCTGCTGAACAAGGTCACGCGGACGTGGTGGAGCTACTCCTTTCCCGAGGCGCGAGTGTCGAAATCGCGGACGAACATGGACGAACGGCACTGCATTGCGCCGCTGAAGGACGTCACAAAGACGTGGTGGAGCTCCTTCTGTCCCGTGGCGCGAGCGTCGACGCAGTCGATCGGTGGGGACGAACAGCCCTGCTTCAAGCTGCTAAACGAGGTCACGCGGACGTGGTGGAGCCACTTCTTTCCCGAGGCGCGAGTGTCGAAGTCGTGGACATCAACGGACGAACGCCACTGCATATCGCCGCGCTGTATCACACGGAGATGGTGGAGCTGATGCTGTATCGATGCCCAACTGCCAGTGTCGGATCGCCATGCGCGTGTGTGGATCCAACTGACCACAATGGCGCCGCCTCCCTGCTTGCCGCAGCCCGCGACGGACACTTCGATATAGCGCGGGTGCTCCTGGAAGCTGGTGTATCACCTGTCGTGCAAGCTGCCGACTGCGAGACGGTGCTGACCTTGGCTGCTCGAATTGGTGCAGCCAGTTTCGTCTCCACGCTGTTCGAGCTGGGCTGGCTGACGAGACGCGAAACAGTGAAGGACGACAGCAACAACAAGGTCCAACAAGATTTGCCATCCTCGAGAGTATTGGCAACAGTATCGCCACCACAAGCACCTTCTGCACCGCCAACCTCCTCGCTACAACAATCGCTTCTCTCGCTGACGTTCCAGTCGCTGAGCGAGTACGCCGAACAAGTGTACGAATTCAAGGCGATGTGGTCGCGACTCGTGGAACGACTGTCGATTGTCCTCACGCACGAGTTCCAGTCAGCAGATCTGCGAGAGCGTGATCTATCGGTTGTGGTTGGTGGTGAGGGAATCGGCGATGACAGTGGCAGGAGTGGCAGTATCGAGCGCAAGTGTAGCGCTGAGAACAAGAGCAAGAACAACGACCACTTCTTCCAGCTCGCGATGATCGCGTTTCACTTCGTGCAGCTAAAGACAGCGTGCTCGTCGTCCAGACTATTTGCGCGTCTCGTCGCCGCCATCGATGTCACAGCGCAGATCCGTGACATCCACACCGAGTTGACGTTTCTGGAGCAGTCACTGAGCGTCGAATCAGCTGGAGTGAAAGACATATCAGCGGTGGTCACCACGTGGGATCCAGTGTGTTTGATCGCGGACGAAGTGGCGTTGCTGGCGCTGTTCCGCGTGAAGATTACCGAACCCAGTTGGAATGGCTGGTTCATGGGCGAGAGTGCGAACGACGACGTCGAGATGCTCCGAGAGGCGGCGTCAATGTTGCAGCACAAGATTTTACCCCACGGCGAGTCGTGCAGCGCGGGACTGCTGGAGCTGCTGAAGCTATCGTTGCTCAAAGGGCTGATCGTATCTGGCACCAGTGCGGCGTCTGTGTCGTCTCTTCCTGACTGGTTCATCCCGCCGCACGAACTGGACGTCGACATCGACTCACTACCCAAAAGCCGGCTTTCCTATGTCTTCTCCCTCGGCTTCGAAGTTGTTTCCAGTGGACGATGGGCTGGTTCGATCGTCGCAACAGTTGACATGAAGCGCGACGTTTTCGTGGACGTTGTGAACACGTGCTACAAACTGAACCACCCAAACGTGATCAAGCTCTACGGCGCGTCGTACACCAGCTCCAAAAAAGTCGTTGTTGTCGAGAAAGTCGTGACCAGCTACGAACGGTTCTTGGATCGAGACATGACGGTGTCTGAAGCATGCCAGAAACTGCTCGAGGTGGCGCTTGGACTCCAGTATTTGGCGGAACGTGGCATCGAGCTCGGGTTTCTCCGATACGACGACATCTGGATCGACAACGACGGTGTTGCGAAGATCTTGGTCTTTGGATGTGCGGACCGGTGGATGCGCCAGACACATCGAGAGGAGTTGTCGCCAGCTGCTCCAGCGAGTGTGCGCTCCTTGGGGGGTAAGATCTACTTGAAACACCGATCGATCCCAGCAATGCGGCGACTGGCCGAGCAAATGGAGCACGAACATCCGAAGCAGAGACCGACAATCGCGACCGTGGTGCTCGAGCTCAAGCACATCGTGGACCAACAATCACGGCTCGAGAATAGACCTCCATCTCAGCCGTCGCCGCAGCAAGACGACAGGATACAGCCCATCTCTCCAGCGAGTGACAGTCTCGACACGATGCGGTTGCCAGAACTCGGAATGACTCTTCAGGAGTACGTCGAACACCTCGAGCGCAAGAGCCAGCAGTACAAGGAGCCGCGAGACGCTGTCGACCACATTTTCGAGCGGACCCGCGACGTGTTGAGCGTCATTCGAGCGCAGCATATGAGTCGAGATGACGCCGCAGTCTCAGGCTTCATTAAGCTGGTGGTGGAGTTCAACAGGTTCCTGGGAAACGCAGTGAGCGACACGTCGGTGTTGCTGCGCGCAAAGAGCCAGAAGGTGTCGCTGGAGAGTCACGTGTTCCACCGGCGTCTGGACGAGTTGGTGGCGCTGCTGTCCCCTTCAACGGTGGACACGATCCACACGTGGCAGAGTAAAGCTGCGCGTCAAGTCGGTCGTCACGAACTTCCGTTGGGCTCGATGCTGGAAGAGGACGAGGAAGATCCTGAGCTTGAAGAGAACGTGGACAGCGATCCTAAGGCTACTGCTGAAAACGGCGCCTGTCACACAACTTGGCGAGGTGGTCGAAACCAAGCGACCGTGACACCACCGCCCACGTCAGCGACGGACAACCAACCAGCTCGTGAACGACCCGTAAGGATCAAGCGATTCGACACCACTGAGATAAGCGAAGCATTACACGAACTGGAAGGTGCACAGAGCAGCGGCCGATCGGGAAGCTCTGAACTCAAGACAGCAGCAGCCCTGATAACAGGACAACACGGCACCAAGCATACGAGCTTAAGCCGAGCCTGGTTTATCCACGTTCACGAGCTCCAGTACGACCCGAGCCGAGACAAGATTGGCGACGGCTTTTTTGGCGCCGTGTACAAGGCGACGTGGCATAACACACCTGCCGTTGTAAAGCTCATGGGTTATGAAGCCGACGCGGACGCGTACGATCGCGAGCTGTTTGCGCACGAGCTGCGCGTGTGGGTCCCGCTCAGCCACCCGCACGTGCTCAAGCTTTTCGGCGCTTGTGATGTTGGGAAGCGCTACTTTGTGTGCGAACACGCTGGCGGTGGCAACTTGCTCGAGTACGTGAAGAAGAGCGAAGCGAATGGCACGAGACGCTGGCAGCTGCTGCACCAAGCCGCGCGTGGACTCCAGTACCTGCACGAACAGAACGTGGTGCACAACGACCTCAAGTGCGACAACGTGCTCATTGGTGCGAATGCTGACGCGAAGATCATCGACTTTGGCTTGAGCAGTTTGATGCACCGCGCAGAGGTGACGGTGGACCCGAAGCGACAGGGAGCAGTGCAGTGGCGCTCGCCCGAGTACATTCGAGGCGAGCGCGTGACGCTGGTGTCCGACGTGTACTCGTTCGGGATGCTGATCGTGGAGCTCGTGACTGGTGAGCCGCCGTGGGGTCGGACAATCATCGACGCTATGGTTCGTCGCAGAGTTACGAGAGATAAGCAGCTTCCACCACGCCCTGCGAGTATGAGCGACGCACAGTGGACGCTGATCCAGATGATGTGTGCGTCGGAGGCGTCTCAACGTGTGGCGATTCCGTTCGTTGTGTCGAAGCTGAGCCAGTTCTCCCAGCAGCAGCAGTAATTGTTGCCGTGGGAGTGCTCGAGACGGAATCAGCTACTGTACGTTGAAAGGTTGCCGCATTATGCCGTCTGACGTTCGTGGAGGAAGTCATCTGCGTGCTTGCATGTGTGCATTGATTGAGTGAGTTTAGACAAGTTTGGAGCGCCGCACCGGTTTGTGCGCGCCTTGTGTCAACGCTGTGTGTACGACCACGCAAATCTTCGACTGCTGTATTTACGCGCTTCGGCGCCGCAGTCTCACCTCACACCTACTGTATTTCCCGGAATAGAACGGACCACATGTATTCATGATTCATTGCCATGAAATCATGACCACAGAACTTGCATGATCAAATACGGTTCAGATTTTTTTTTATCTATAAGCATTTTCGGTACAAACAGCCTTTTATATCAAATACACTGCTCAGTTGAATTAAAGGCACTTTTACTGATCATATTAAACTCGGTAGTTTTCGGGCGCGGAAGAGCCAAATGAAGTGGTCCGTTCTATTCCGGGAAATACAGTACGTCCTGCGTGCAGGTTCAGTGTGGGTCCTTCTCATTCTACCACGCACGCTACACCTACGCAGCTGCATCCGGTGGCAGCAGCCACCGGATACCTTCCCGCAGCCTGGCGTCACCGGCTTGTACCACTGGCCCGTGACCAGCGAGTAGACGCCACTCGCGACCTTCGCGAGGGTGCCAACGTCACTATTGAATGAACGGAAGTTCATTGAAAGGAACACCGACGTGGTGAAGATCGCTTCAGTGTCGCGTCAGCGAGATTGCGTGTTGTTAACGCACTGAACTACTTCGTTCGGGTAATCGCCAAGATGTGAGTAGTTTCACACCTACTCGCCCAAAAGTGACCCACATGACCAAATGTGAGTGCGCACTTAGGCACGATCGCACTTATTGAGCGTATAGTGAAAGACAGAACTAGCCGTTCCCACAGATGGAAAACACAGTAAGAGGGACAACGGACTCACGCAAGAACTTTGGCAACCTCCACACAAAAATAAGAGTGTTGGGTGAGCATCATGGTTCTCACACAGTGGATGAAGTTCACCACTGGCAAAGACTTCGTTCACTACCTACAAGACTACGCCCTCAAGGAGAGCAGGAGCGTACGCGTTACGACGCGCGGGGGAACAACAGGACGGTGGTCTGCTCTGACTCTTTATGCCCATTCCAAGCCACAGCATACCAGCACACCGGCGTTCAAAGAGTATCAACCCCCACCAGCCGTTCTACACGTCCTTGGCCACAGTAGAGCACATTGAATGTACATCAACGGCGCGGCCTACCGGTCGGCAGATCGCGCGACATCCAAGCGTCATCACCTCTGTCAGAGCTGATCGAGCAATTCCAGCGCCGTTCGTGCAGTCTCAAATCCAAGCGCTTCATCACTTTGACTTGTTCGCACGCCAGCGCAGCATCTACAGAGCGAAGTCGGTAGCACGGGCGGTGCTAGAGACTGAACAACGCTTCGTACAAGTACCTGCCTGGTCTACTTGATACCTTTGCGGCACTGAACGACCCCAGCGTTGTCAAGCTCGACAGTACGGCCGACAACAAATTTGGATGGTGTGTGGTGGTGTTCGCCGCTGCAGTAACGGCATCCGTTGGTATGCAAAAGATTCTCGGCATTGACGGCGCGCATTGCAAGAACAAGCTTTACAACGGAGTCCAGCTTGTGCTTGTGGGAAGGGACGGCACATTAACAACGCCAGGACCGCGTTTGTGTTTGTTCCGAGCGAAAGCGAGGATCACTACGGCTGGTTTCTGCAAGCGTGCGTCAAGGGGTGGCGTCGATCTTCACTGTCCGATGACATCCGATCACGCTGCCGTGTTGATCGCAGCGGCTCGCGATCTCGAGATCCTGCTCAAGCACCGTGCCCAACATCTACTCCGCAACATTCAGTATCGCTTCCAAATGCTCTTCCGGCACGAACACCCCGGCATCATCTAGACAATGCAAGGTGCTCTTGATCGCAGCTTGCACGAGTCGCAACTGGCGCTACATGCTGTTGCGTGCAACGACAAAGTTGCAAAATACATCCGCGAAATTGATTCCGGTCACTGGACCGTGCACGCGAACATCACGACACACAACATGTATGGCTGTCGAACCACCAACTTCGTCGAAATTGAGCACAACGCATCGATCCCCATCGGAATTCGATACTGCTCCTATCCGCGTCCATGCAAGGGGTCATTGAGTTTGTTCGTGAAGACTTCAAAAAGTAGAGTGACTGCCCAAACAATTGGGCCTAAGAAGATCGATTAATTACGTCAGGTGCCCATCTCATGTACGACGAGCAATTGAAGCGCATTGGCGAGTACGTCGCAGAACCAGTCAGCGACGACATCGCCCACTTGTTCTCCTTGCTTCGTCATCCAATCTACACGCGACGCGTTGTGGTGTCAACACGTCAATGTTCCTGCGGGTAGACGAGCAATATGATATCCCGTGTCGCAACTTCATCTGCACGCTCAACGCTGTGGCGAAGATCGATAGCGTGTTCGAGTACTTCGACTCGGGTTACACCACACAAACATACGCTATGGCATTCAAAGGTAAGTATGTTCTACCCCCGATCCATCAAGAGCTTATCGAAGCAGAGTTGCTATCGCCCGAATCGCCTGCCGTTCGTCCCCGACCAGCTGTAACCTGGCGAATCGCAAGCCGAGGAGAGAGAACGACACCGAAGCATTATCGTGTCCGTTGCTCGATGTGCGGCACATACGGCCACAACAAGAGGAGTTGTCGAAGTACAACAATGCTGAGTAGGTCTGAGATGGGTAGTTTTCCCTGCCCAGCACCATCAGTTATTCTATTCAATGCACGTCTACAGTATCGATGCGATCACTATAGGATGGTGTGCCACACTCACCTGCAGGAATCTACTCCTTCGTTTTTCGGTCCCAGCGTTGTCTATATCAAGTTTCTGAGGAAAGCGGATATACCAATGCGTTCGCTAAACTCTGGCGCAGCACCCACATCTGCATGAATCTTCTCGTAAGCTCTAAACTCCAGCGCTGTCGTGTTTGATAATCGGATCGTACATGTTGACTACAAGGCGCACGATACGCAGTCATTGAGAACGCGAGCTGTTGATACGACTACGAATTCATCCTTCTTACTAATTCACGCCGCGCTGCCGCATTCGCATGTGAAACAGAGATCTCATCCGTAAGACACTGCCACCTCTTCGCCCGGCATGATGTCCGACGTCGCGACCACCGCTACCGCAAGGCGTCAGCGACAGTGTCTCTGCAGGAATACAGCGATGGGGTCACACGAATGATTCATGAACCGAGCAATCCTGCCCACTTCAGCAGCATCGATGTAGATCGCGATTCTTTTTATGGTCTTGTGGTCCGTACGAAGCGCACTCGCTTACTTGACTCGTTATGCTCTCGTAATCGAACGTCGACATGATTCCCCAGTACGTGGCGATGATCTCGCCGGCTCGGATCGGCTCACTTGTGTGCACACACAACCTATGCGCGTCACGACGCAGCTCCATCCCTGTCTTCGTCAACAGCCGGTTCCCGCACTGCACTCCGACTTGGCAGTTGCTTGAGTCGTAAATGCAGCCAAGCTGAGCGTTGAAACAAGTTGATTGCATACACGAAGTCTCGCAATCGCACGGGTCAACTTGTCCGGTGTCCTTGACAACAATGTGCTCTGGGTTTTCGTTGACAGCGATCTCACGAACCATGACTGGCCATCCCATAACACCACCACCTTCATCGTCTTCCGCAGGCATGACATCACCACTGCTCTCGTGGTTGTCATCTCCTTTCTCCTCGTCTTCGTCTTCTTCACTGCTCACTAAGTCAATCACTGTCGGCTGTGGCTGATTATTTTGCACGCTCTCAAGCGTTTGCAGGAACTGCGTCATGGTGGCCGTGGCATGGCGAACGGTCCCTGTTGTGTCAGCGGCGGGCGCGCGTTTGGTTTTGTACTGCGGCTTTCTCGAACGCCATGTCCCCCATGCGTTCGTCCGGTCCTTTTGTATTTTGTGTGTTGCTTTTTGCTCGGCGTAGGTCTTGATTGGAGCCGTCTTGCAACTTTACTGCAAATTGGTAAGTGCGGTGTTAGTAAGTGCGCACTCACATTTGGTCAGGTGGTTCACTTTTAGGTGAATCGGCTTGAAACATCTCACATCTTGGCGATTACCCCTACTTCGTTCACTGTAGTTCTGTGGTCGAATCGGAGTGCGGCACTCCAGGGTCACCACATCGCGAGAAAACGAATGCCCCATAGGTAAGACGCAGCTGCCATGCTGAAACTTGACCGCCCAGTATCGTCGTTAGCTACCTAGAAGGCTTCAACATCCGAGACTCGTGTTGTGCGATCGCCAGTACATGGCAGGTCTGTTCCGCTGATGAAAGCACACCAGCTCCAAGCCTTTGACGTTAAGCAAGATTTTCGCGCGTTGTCGCCTCTCACTCAAGATGTCCTACCATCCCGCGGTCCGAAACCTCACCGACTGGTTGCTCACCCAGTCAGATACGTCGTACTCACCAGGCGTCTCCTGCTACGTGATCCAAGGCGAGAGTCAGCTGACGTCAACACTCTTCGTCAAATTGGAGAGCATCTCAACCTGGAAGTTGCAGCCTTGTAGGCGAGATAGACCTCGACATTGCGCTGGCAGAATCGACGAGTGAATTCGGGAAGGTGCGCTCGTCAGGATCGACTTTGAGGTCGACAATGTGGCGGTTTAACGCTTCTTCAAGCTGTGTGAGCTCCGAGACATTTGGATCACCAGTGTCTGGACGACCTTAACCCACGCTTCCCCAATGTTGTACCGGTAAACATGCTGGAAAAGTTGACATGTTTTACGTAAAACATGTCATAACAGTAAATGTATCGAAAACGCTTTTTCCGATACAAACTCCAAGTCAAACATGATTTTGCACGAAAACGGCCACATCAAGTTTTCTCTCCAAATGCATAGGGTTAGGTAGGTGGGCGTGAAAAAAGGAGATGGGACAGATGCGTACGAAAAAGGCGAAAGGGAGAATTTCACGCGCAACCACCAGTTCCAGAACGCTGCAAGGCAAGATGATCAGTTTCTTGCAGTGGTTGGCGCGGGTCGCGCGCGCCGCCCCAAGTACTCCTGTGTGAGTATGCTGACTACGTGTTTGCGTTTGTGCAGGAGAAGAAGGCTATCGCCACGGAGAAGAAGATGGCGGCGAGAACGAGTAGCACCACGGAGAAGAGTACGAAGAGAAAGGTGCGATATCGTCGCTGTAGAAGGCGACGGCAATTAAGAAGCATGCGCTTGTGACCGCTAAATCGAAGGCGCTGGTGCTGACAACAGGCTCGAGCGCGAACGATGCAGTGAACGCAATCGTGAGTATCGCACCAGTACCGACGACACACACGGACGAGGCGACGAATTGAAGGGGAGCACTGGCGACCCGACGTGCGAGCACTGATGCGTTTGCGTTTTTCTGTTGTTGTACGTACAACATCCGGATGGCGGCTGATGTTGTACTTGTGTCAACATGTCAAGTCGCAGCACGTGGGTGGCACAAACCAGGGCCGGGGTCCAGCCAAAGACGCACTTAAACATGGAGACAGCAGCAGACGTTACAGGCGCCGCTGTTCGTGGATTGGCTAGCGTTGAGTGGGGTGAGCGCACAATCGACGCCGGATCTCGCGCGACGACGCCGACAATGAGATGATTAACGACGGCAGCGAGCCCACGACCACCCCCCCATCACGCGCTGTGCAGTGCTACTTAGTGGCACAAGCTCTACGTAGACGTGTAATTGAGCTGGGGCGTCACATGGATTGTTTGTGCAGTATGCGTACTGGTGCTTGAGAATCGAAAATCTGCTAAGTCGCACATGTTGTATGTGATAACATACTAATAAATGCGGATGTTGTATGTAAAACGTGATAGTTATATCACCGCCTTCTAGAAGTGGTCGTTCCGTGCGCACATGGGGCGGGACTTCTAAGTGGATTTGTGGTGTGGACTTGCACCCGTGATCAGGCACTAGTATATTTGTGCGTACTTGTGAGTGGATGACATAGATGTTTGATTGGAATACATACATGCGCAACAAAGCAAGTGGGGGGGACAATAACAACACTTTTACGCGCCACCCGACAATGCACAAGCACTAACGCAACGACGTAATCCTATCTCAGTCGCTCGTCGGGCTCGCCAAAGTGATGGCCACCATAGCGGCGTGCTGGGCGACCGCACGCGCAAGAGAGGTGAAGCCGAGGATCACGAGCTCGTGGAGCACGCGAGGGTAGAGGATGAGCGAACAGCACGGCCGCAGACGACAAGCACACGGAATACGAACGTGACGATGGTAGGGAAGAGCGTTGCGTGGCAGCCGACGGCAAGCGGCGCGTAGCAGCGAGAACGAGCGTGGTGCCGCCAAGGACGAGCAAGCCGTCGCTCTGGGGGCGGATGACGCGGTCGTCGCCACTTGCTGCAGGCGCGGGTGAGGGCGAAACGTGGAGTGAGAACGATGATGTCAACGGGGATCTGGTCAGAGTTGGTGGGAAGTAGTGGATGAGCGTGTGGTTGCCGCGTGGCGTCGACTCAGACGACAATGAGTGCGTGAGCACTTCAGATGATATGTGTACGCACAATCGCAACCTATCTCAGTATATTTGGCTTGCGCTTCACTTCTTTCAGTACATCCGGCTATCGGTTTTGTCAGGGTGTAACGTTTCACTCGATGACAGGTACCAAAGGACTGGCGCACTGTGGTACACTTGCTAGCCGGGCCATTTTGCTCATATTGGACGTACAACATAATTTGAAGAAAATGTGATGTTTATGAACAAATAAAACATGCCAGCAGCAGCATGTTGGCATACATGAACAACGACCAGACACAGCCAAAAATGGAGTGTCGCGTTTTTCAAGCGCAGGCGTCGTACTTGATCGAGTGTACTCAAAATTCAAGTATAAATTTGTTTTGTGCATGTTGTACGTAAAACATGTCAACTTTCCAAATCCAATTTCAGGGAGCGTTGGGGAAGCGTGGGTTAAAAAATCAATATGCTATTGCAATATTCCAAACCCACTGTGTTTGGAATACAGGCAAACCCCTTAAATCGTTACGCGATCAAAAATGGTACCTGCCATAATAAATTGTGGCATTCTATCAAGTAGGAAAGTAACTAGCTCAATGTATTAACTCACATAGTGAATAATGTAAGTTTAGATATCTCTTTGCTTGT